>JAVLUZ010000223.1:132181-142337 GCA_036768485.1 Mermis nigrescens | reverse complement strand
TATTGATTTTCAGATTTTACAACGCTATTTTCGTTGCCTCAAAGGTACATACATACCTACCTGAACATGCTCATCGCAAAATTGTCAGTGCTTTTCGCTTATTGATTGAATAAGTAGGCCAGGTATACCTAAGCTAAATGGTATTGTCGGGAATCCTCTGAATTTGAAATTTTGGGAATTTGAAAAAGTTCCCTATTGCATTGCTTGCAACTGTTTGTTGATGAGGTTGATACCAGTCTTTTTTGCACAACCGCTATACACACGCGTGCTAGTGAAAATGCCAGATTATTTTTTGTTTATTTATTTCTATTATTTTATTATGATACCTACCGATTTTATTTATTCCTGAAATTTTTCATTTGAACCCCGGGTAATAAATGCCGGGTTTCTTTCGCGCGATAGGCTTCATTTACAATGTGCAAAAGACGTATGAGGCACTACTGACCTCACATGGGTGTGGGGGGTGCATGGGGGATTTGTACCCTCAGAAGTCGAAAAATCTCGCAGATTACTGAGACGGCCAGAATTATATTTTTAATGACATTTTTGGTGATTTGACTCGTCCTGACCACACATGGGCGTGGGGCTTAGGGGGTATGCACCCCCCCAGAAGTTGAAATACCCCCCCAGAAATCAAAATACCCCCCCCCCCCCAGAGAAATTTTTTTTTGCTTTTTTGGCAATTTTTTGATGCCATTGGATAGTGCTCGATGAGAAACGTCGAAAAATGGTGTTTTTTTCGCCATACCACCATTTTTAAGGCCATTTTTAACCTTTGAAAATTTTTTCACCCCCCCCCCAGAAATTTTTTCACCCCCCCCAGAATTTTGGTGCTGCCCACCTATGGTCCTGACCCCCAGAATTTGGGTGCTGCCCATGTATGCTCGTGATGTGAGCGCAATGCGTCGATATCCCGTTTTTTTACATTTCCACCTATTGCTTGTTTTTCCTTAACATTTTAGCACTGCATGACCGAATTTTAATTGAAAATTGCGAAAACACTAAAATTATCCAACGGATAAAATTATTGCAAGATAAAATTTGATGGAGCTGGTAATTAAGGCAACGATATTTATAGTCTGTTTCGTGTAACTTCGGTCATAAATTTTAAAACTACATATCTGCGGCAATAAGCTGGCAGATTGTGATTGTAGCATTGGCCTGATATATAAATATCGTAACCCTCGGCCTACCGTCGACGGAAATTTCAAAAATTTATGCACGAAGTTAGTGAAACAGACTATAGTCGTTTCGCGTTGAATTTAATGACATTATACATTGCTTACTTTCTATATCTAAAGCTCAGACTGAAGTTTAAAACGGTAAAAATATGTCAAATTTCTTGTAGTTTGGCACCTATTCTGTAGTAATCTGTATTATTTATTTCTGCTACAAAAGGAGAAATTTGATTTTTTCTGATGAAAAATTTGAGAAAATAAATCTCTTATTCCGATGCTTAAAAATACGCAAAATAAATTTCAGTGGCCGCCTTTGAAGTTTATTATTATGATTAAAAAGCCGCTCAAAATCTGCGGGTTTTTCCGAGTCGGGTCGGACAGACCTCTGACCACACATGGGCGTGGGGGGTTTGGGGGTATGCCTCCCCCCAGAAGTTGAAATCCCTCCCAGAAATGAAAATACCCCCCCCCCAGAATTCAAATTGTGAAATTTTTTTTTGCTTTTTTAACGATTTTTTGATGCCATTGGATAGTGCTCGATGAGAAATGTCGAAAAATGGTGTTTTTTCGCCATACGACCACTTTTAAGACCATTTTTTGACCTTTGAACATTTTTTTACCCCCCCCCTCCCATAATTTCGGTGCTGCCCACCTATTCCTCTGACACGTGCGGGTTGCGGGTTGGACCTATGGATTGACATGTCCTCCAATCTTGCGGGTCGGGTTTAAGTCAAAAATGTCAACCCGATTTTCATCTCTCTGCCCTCTTTGCATAATACCTTGTGCTGATTCGTTGGACACTTCATGCTCATCGGACACTGAACTGCAGCTTTTTTGGCTGATTGAGCGCTGGTCTGGTGCACACGTGGGCGTGGGGGGTTTGGGGGATATGCACCCCACCAGAAGTTAGAATACCCCCCAGAAATTAAAATACCCCCAAAATTCAATTTTTGATTTTTTTGCTTTTTTAGCGATTTTTTGATGCCATTGGATAGTGTTCGATGAGAAACGTCGAAAAATGGTGTTTTTTCGCCATACGACCACTTTTGAGACCATTTTTTGACTTTTGAAAATTTTTCAACCCCCAGAAATTTTTTCACTCCCGCCCCAAGAATTTCGGTGCTGCCCACCTATGGTCTGGTGTGAGTTCATGCCCCAGACAATGGTCAGTGGCAGTATTGAGCAGCCCGTGTAACTCCAAGAGCTGAGATGAGCATGGCCAGTCAGGTGGTCAGCCAGTGAGCTCTTTTAGTCTATCGTCCCAAAATCTGATATATGTAAATCAATAGCTAAAACTAAAAAATAAGTACCTACTAAAACGGTACAAAGCTATTCAAATCCACATTTCAAGATAATTTCAAATCAGTTTTGCAAACAGTTTTCGTTTTCAACCATTTTTGGCCTTCATTTTGCCTCATTTTTAACATATAATCCCTCATTTTCTGGGTGTCTAGACCCCCAAATCCTTCATATTCATGTCTGATTACAACCAGATGTGCATGTGAATGTTTAGGGGGTCATGACTTTCAGAATAGCAAGACTTTGGGAAAAATTGGACAAAAAGGTTAAAGATTGATGATGATATTTTTTTGTAAGCTCTCAAAATGACCAGGAACTGTAGTTAAATTACATGTTTTTAAGCTATTCTAGCATTTACATCAGTTTTTGAGACTATTTGGCTCTAAAAACATTTGGTTAACCTCCCGAACCGTCTGAATCCCTGTACATACACCTTCATCTACAAATCAATCCGAGCCGATTATAGCTTACTGAGCATTAAACCGATGTGAACTTGTCCCTTGCTGACACGAGTTCCGCAGAGCTCTATCTCGAACTAAGATCTATTCTAAATTGTCAATATCTGATACATTCATAGGTTGGCAGTGCCTACCCGTATTAAATATGTTTTAGTATATTTTATTATTTAAATATAATATATTATATTAAATATAATATATTTTATTATATTTTATTATATTTTTATTATTATTAAATATTTTATTATATTTCATTAGCCAAAGATTCATTATTAATTTAATATTGTCTCCTCTCCACTGCAATATTCTATGGACAAATGTGCGAAAAGGAAAATATAAAACTAACTTACTGTAAAGCTTTAAAGTGGGTACACACTAACGAACCAACAGACACACAGACATGTACATGCATGTTGTACATACATGCAACTCAAAAAAAATATTATTGATATCACGCGGATAAAGCTTGTTTATTTCCATATTATAAATTAAGCGGCCTCTTTACTGTAGCAGGGCTCTTATAGACAGTCTATCTAGAATCTGCTCTATGTGCGCACTGCGCACTCATATTAACACCTTTGCATTAGTGATTGACCGGGCCCGGCCCTGGCCCTGGGTATCCCCGGCCATTTTTCAGCATCCCCTGGCCCCGGCCAGGGCAAGGTCAAAAAGGCAGTGACTGTTCGCACGGACGTGCAAACAGCTCTCGGTCCAGTGTTGCCAGGTTGGCCGAAAATCGGTCAAAATTGGCCGATTTTCAGGCTTGATGTCCGATTTTGGCCGGTTGAAAGTCTTGGCCGATTTTTTTAACAGTTTGGCCGAATTTGGCCGATCATAAAATTTTTCTGAATAAGGAAGGTTGTTGCTATGCTGCGTATTATTGTTTATGTCTACTTACTGTAAGAAGAAGGCACAAAACAAAAATTACAACAATTTACAAAAGAACAACAAACCAGCAAGGACTGTGGACTCGAGTCCGCCCTTCCGGCCCGGCACCCACCCACCCAGCCCAGGTTTCCTTCATTCATCCCCCACACCCAATTTCCTTCCCATTTCGTTCATGTATCTTCACAACACAACACATTAATCAAATCAAACCACTCCTTATGTCGTGTCATTCGTGTCTGCTTAGTCTGATGGGGCATCACTTATCCGCCCCCTCGGGGGCGGATAATTTTTTATTATCCGCCTCCCCGGGGGCGAATAATTTTTTATTATTCGCCCCCGGACTCACCGTCCCCGAACCTATCAGAAATGAGTGTTTTTAAGAAAATCGGTAAGAACCATTTATTAGATAAAAGTTTCCATATATTTACCATTACGGGGGCGAATAATAAAAAATTATTGCCCTTATTCGCATGGACATCTACAGTAAACGATTACATGCTTTTGATTGCGCTGAACAAGATAACTTGCGTACATCATCAATGGGGATAGTGCGATATCACTAAACTTACCGATATTATGCTGTTATTGTGTTCATTATTATAATTATTTTAATCGATATCCTCTACCATTATTGTCTTCACCATTTCAGTTATTTTAACCATCATGATTTACGTTTATTGATTAAAAATTGCTTATTGTAAGGATAGTGAAACTTGTTGGTCGCTTATCTTTCTGTGAAAGCTACAACATTTATGTGCAAGTAGTTATACGTGTTATCCTGGACACAACGTTATAACATAGCCCGTGTTATAAGATAGCAAAACGGGAAAACGCATTGTGACGTGTTCAAAACGCATTGTGACTGAGTGATGGAGGTGTGCTATAAGGAAGGCAGTCTTGGTGAAGGGGCCTTGGGGAAGGAGCCGGCATCCCCCATGTTATAACATATCCTGTGTTGTAAGATAGGCAAAATGGAAAAACACGCGTGACATGTTCTAAACACATTGTGACATGTTAACAAAATGAATAAAAAACAAGCTTAACGTGTTAAACACGCTTAAACACACTTGATGTGTTATGGGAGCAGCCTTAGGGTCAGGGAGCCGCCATAGGAAGGGGGCCAACCTAGGGGATTGGTTTGGGGGTTAGGGAGCAGCCACAGGGTCAGGGAGCAACCATAGGAAGGGGGCCAACCTGGGGATTGGTTTGGGGGTTAGGGAGCAGCCACAGGGTCAGGGAGCAGCCATAGGAAGGGGGCCAACCTAGGGGATTGGTTGCTGATTTAGGGAGCAGCCCTAGCAAAGGGAGCGGGTCAGGGAGCAGCCAAGGGGCAGGGAATGGAATGGGAGTGGGTAAAAGGAGTGGGGCAGGGCACAGCCCTAGCAAAGGGAGCGGGTCAGGGAGTAGCCGTTGGGTCAAGGAGCCGCCTGGGAGCCGCCGCCGCTGAAACACGCTTGACGTGTTATCTGCAGTGATAAGAATTAGTGATAAATCTGAGGCAGGGGTCCGCTCTTGCTACCCCTGTACACAGATGTGTGTATCCCCTGTACACAGTTGTGTAAATCTATTAATTTGTTAGTTTAAAATGCAATTTAACAATGGTTTTACCTGAAAGCTGAAAGTCTATAAATAAGGATTCTTACAACTGAAATATAGTTTCTGACAAACGTCATTATGGCCAATATTGTCAAATCTCGTGTTACTGGTCTCAGTGGGGCTTCTAAGGAGCCTCCATTGGCAGACGCCAGTAATCTTTTTGGTGCCGATTCAAACCAATCGCAGCTTCCGAAGCGCAAGCTGCACCAATGTACTGTATGTGATAAATTTTTCATGTGTCAAAGCAGGTTAGCAAAGCTTGAGAATCCTTCGCATTTAGGATCTAGGTATAAATGTCCTTCATGTGCCACTCTTTTCCGATTGAAAAGGAATTTAGTTACTCATTTGAGGTGAAACATGTAGTACCAAACTGTATGTATTGTGAGCAATCTTTCAGTTCAAAAAAGGAATTATTTTCGGACACTCACATGAAATAAATGCCTAAAAGTACATGCTAATCCTGTCACTGAACCAATTGAAGAAACCGAAACTATTGAAATTATCCCTGAGGACAAAATGATTGCTGAAGATTTGTCCACCTACCCTGAAGAAATTAGGGATGAAGTTGGGAGATACTGGCGGCTTATCCAAACGACTAAAACTGTGAATGATGTGTTGGATCATGCATATAACTATAGATGGAGAACTGGAAATTACCTGGAAATGTTGAGCGATATTTTCCAAAATGAAAAGGAAGCTTTTCGAGTAGATGCAGCACTTGGGTGTTTCCTCAAAAATCGTGAAACTGGTGCAGTAAATTATTGGTACGCATGTCAGAATAATTTTATACTATTAGGAAAACCTGTTCTAATAACTAATGGCAATGATGTAAAAAATGTGGCTGAAAAATTGCACGAAATTGATATTGAAGAGCAATTTACTCGCCCAGACACTAAATGGGGACTACTGGCAATAACCAATGTTGAGTTTTTTGTGACACCACAGAAAGATTTTATAAGTGGTTGCACAGATGTGGAACTTTCTGAAAATACTGCTTACCAGCGACACACTTTGCATATGACTCAAGATAATAATCGTAATAAATTTAATGATAATTTATGCTTTTTTCGCTGTTTAGCACAGTGTCTTGTAGGAAACTTTGAGCCTGATATTGTTTTTCAACTTTTTGTCAAATACTGCCAAAAGAAAAATATTCAAGCAAATGTTGAGACCTTTATTGGCGTCCCATACACAGATTTAGAAATGATCGAAAAATTGTTTCAGGTAGATATTCAGTGTTTTCACATGGATAAGGCAGCTGTCTGTTGGAAGAATGTAGTTAGAAAGTAAGAAAAACTAATAAATCTTGACATTTCTTATACCAATTCTAGACAAGCTCACTATAGTTACATTATAAATCTCGATCAATATGCTAAACGATACATGTGCCTCATATGCAGGTGGTTATTTAGAAAAGCAGAAAATTTGAGTGATCATGCAAAACATCATTGCAGGCATGGCAAAACAAAACATAAATTTCCTGGTGGAGTATATCAGCTGAAGAAATCGATTTTTGAGGAATTGCAGGAATATGAAATACAGGTTGAAAATGAGCAACATTTTTGCAATTTCTTCGCTGTTTACGATTTTGAAGCTCTTCTTATAAAAAAATGCACAGAAACTTCTGAAAAGTTAAGATTTGTTGCTCAACATCAGCCCATTTCCTGTGCTGTGCATACAAGTGTTCCGGGATTTCAGCCCCAATGTTTTGTAGACAGTAATCCGGATCATTAAGTCAAACGGCTTCTAGAACATCTGGAAAAAATTCAAAAGGCGCAAAGTGTCATTCTTTTATCAACATTTCAACATGTTTTTGATGCTCTTGATGCAAAAATAAGCACTAGTGAAGCATATATTAAGGAGCAAGAAGCTGATGTTTGACGAGAACAAGGCTTACTCAATAAATTGATTTGGACTAAAACTAAGCTGTATATATACTGCACTCAACTTATGTGTCTCGGATTCAATTCGGGAAAATATGATGTAAATTTAATAAAATGCAATCTATTTCCTGCACTCATTCAACAAAACAATACAAAAAAGCAATTTTATGAACGGGTCAACACTTGTTTATTCAATTCAGCATTTTTGGTGCTCTTCGATGTTAGTATGTTGATAATAATGCATTCATGAGAAGTTATACAAGGCAACATTAGTAAAAGCCAAATTCCCCATGAATATTTGTGACTACTTGAAAATTACGGAGACATACTGGCCGCCTCCCGAAGTATTCTACAGTTCACTTAAAGATGAATGAATTGTTAATACAATTATACACCAGTATTGGCAACAACAAAATATGAGTAGTATAGCCTGCTCACCTAAGTCAGAAGTTGAACTTCATAACTCCGAAGGAGTTCCGAAAGCCCGCGCCGTAGCATAGCAGAGGTGGCCTAGAAAATCGGGGTAAAACGTGCGCCCCGGCAGCGCCCTTACCCCCATGCTCGGCGGCGTAGGAGGGGGAGAGGTGCCCGAGTGCGCCCCGGGGTTGGGAATGGGGCGCCCAAGGACCGTCCATGCGCTAGGCGGCCGTCCCGCGCCTCGGGAACTCGGAAGCTTGGGAACAGTGCTCGGGCCATCGCGCAAAAGAAGAATTTTGGTGTTTACCGCGCGGGCACTGTTCCATAGATGGGCCATGTTCTTCATGGGTATGAGTCACGACACCCGAACTTTAAGTTCGGGAACTTTGTGAAAGGTGTCTCAAAAGTGGCCTAAGAAAGTCTAGAAGGGCGCAGCGCAAGCCGCCAAGGTCTGAAAAAGGGTCTATAGCGCTCACCATAAAGGCCGACTCACCGCAAAATAATAAACTCATTTGGTTACCGCCATGCTCGGGACAGATTTAGGATTGCCTGCAAAATGTTACCGGTTCTTTCTTATGCACACATTTTGCATTGCTTGAAATTTGAGTTGTTCTGAAAATTTTCATGACCATACAGGTTTTGGCACGCAGGCTCTAGACTCGAGTTTTGGCAGGCATGTTGTTAAATTTTTCCAATTCCAGAAACTTGAAATCACAGCTTTCTCAAGACTGGCGTTCTGAACGGGCCCGCTAAATTATGACAAACTATAAGGTGACTCATTTACATAATGATCACAATATGTATCAGCCCATATGCGTAAAACGTAAGAGCACTAACAAGAAAATCATCTGCTAATTGCTTCTATTTATAGACGTAATTTTACAATTGTCTTGCCAAATCTTTATCCGCTAATAAGTCACTTCAATTGTATTGAATGATTTTAATAATTGCAAGAGAATGGCGGACCATATATATATTATAATATCCATGTATTTCAATGTTTACAACCTGCAAATTGCGCAGCCCAACAATCTGCCATAACGCAATATATGCAAGCTGGCATTTCGCCTGTATTTAGAGATGTACAAAATAATTTTTTACAGTATAATTTGCCGACTACTGTGCCTACATGTCAAATGACTAGTTTTTGCCAATGAAAATGTTAATTACTATGACTAAAATTTTTATTTCATGACAATTTCATTTTCCGCATTAAATTTTCATTTTTACCTGTTACCACTGATTGTTTTGTTAGCATCAGCAGGCCTAGTAGGAATAAGCATTTTTTACTGCACAATTTTATATCATAAAATTAATTACTGGAAGCGTTAAATAGAATTGCTCTAGTATCCACTTTTGCGCTCTAAGCTTCTCAAAAGTATATACATTTTTTCGCTCAGCATAGATAGAACAATATTTTTTGAAGGGAATATCTTCAATTCCTGCATAGAAGTAGATTTATCGCCATGTCCACAACTATCGGAAAAAAGCTCCAGGCTTGACATTATGGTATGTAAAAGAAAGCGCATTATCAGAATGCTCAATAAAACAGTGGCTCTGCTTCTGCTGTACATCACGGCGTTTCTCTGCTTTGCTGTCGGTAGCAACCAGTGTGAACCAGGCATCCACTAACACTATACGCAGGATAAGCCAGCGGTTCAATGGAAAAACGCCCAAAAACATATTCATTTGATATTACGCTCAAGAATTTTCAAATCCATAAGTATTCATGTCAGCACTAAGGTCTTGAAACATGCTCGATTCTTATCAATCATTATTAAATTATCAAATTCAGCATATATAATGATAGAATCATCCCGCTCTGTTGTTCCTTCACGGCACCAATGCCCCCATCACTGCATCAGGAGTCAAATCATGGTGACTTGTCTTAAACTCATTCAAGCACGAAATTACCTTCACGGCCTATCGGCGTACCCCGCCATTTGATTATAGGCCCAGTAGTACTATCATACAGAATGCAATGCCAAGTGGGGTAAGTGCGCAGTTACACCCACACGCTACTTTTGTGCATCATATGCTGAAAAGGTTTGAAGTTGAAAAGGCGATTCCTGTTAGATTGTCTCGAGCAGCACCGCCAACACAAGCAAATTACTTGCCTAGGTAGACCAGTGAACAATGTATAATTTGGCGTTTAGCAGGGTTTGATATAGTGCAGCACATACGCGCTATTTGGCTGCGGGCGAGAGCTCACTATGCCTAGAGCAATTAATGTAAATTAAACTGTCTTTCGGAATAAAAAATTTCATTTTTGAGAGACTCAAATCTAAGTTAACTCTTCAAAACACGCAAAGCAAATGGTTACTAGTTTCTGTGTATTCTAGTTAAAAATTGGTAAAATTGATAAAACACACTTGCAAGAACATATCAATATGAAGGGAGCCCAACTCTACAAAATTTCTTCAAACAAACAAACAAA
>JAVLUZ010000223.1:82297-126592 GCA_036768485.1 Mermis nigrescens | reverse complement strand
AGGTTACGATTAAGCAGCGTTGACGCAGCTATCAGCAGAATTAGTGATGTATCCGGAGGAATTTACACCCCTGCCGATGTACACAGTTGTAAATCTATTAATTTCCAGTTAAAATAAAATGCAATTTAACAATGGTTTGGCCTGAAAGCCAGTCTATAAATAAGGATTTTGCCACCGAAATAGGCTGACAAACGTCATTATGGGTTAATATTAAATGTTAAATAGCTTTAAGGAGCCCATTACATCTTTTCAAAAATCTTTGGTGCCGATCCGTATCGTGTTTTCGCAGCCGTAATACGGGCTGGGGGCGATTTTTCATGTGTCAAAGCAGGTTAGCAGAGCATTAGAATTTTTTGTATTTAGGATCTAGGTATAAATGTCCTTTCATGCTCCTTTCCTCGATTGAAAAGGGAATTTAGTTACCATTTTTTGAGGTGAAACATGCAGTACCAAATCAAAGGGATGTGAGCAACTTGTTTCCAAAAAAGAAAATTATTCGGACACCACATGGTGTCGCCCAGTACGCAACTTGTCACTGAACCAACTGAAACCATTGAAAGTATCTCTGAGGACAAATGATTGCTGAAGATTTGTTCATTTCATAAATTAGGCTGTCAGTACACCAAAGCGTGAAATGTTGAGAGCATGGAGGCCCCATTGCCAATAGAATGATCGAAAAATAGCTTCAGGTAGATATTCAGTGTTTTCACATGGAGGCAGCTGTCTGCTGGAAGAATAAAGAAAGTTTTAAGAAAAAACCCACAAATCTGATTTTTTTACACCAATTCTAGACAAGCTCACTATAGTTACATTATGTCTCGATCAATATGCTAAACGAGGGATGTGTTCTTCAAAAGCAGAAAAATTTAGTGATCATGCAAAAACATTGGTGTAGGCGGTAAAAAAAAGTAGTGCCGTATAAATTTTTCTGGTTGAG
Organism: Mermis nigrescens; assembly: GCA_036768485.1. Lineage (NCBI taxonomy): Eukaryota > Metazoa > Nematoda > Enoplea > Mermithida > Mermithidae > Mermis > Mermis nigrescens. The sequence goes on along the minus strand of JAVLUZ010000223.1, from coordinate 125,655 downwards.
TATACAGCTTCAACGATTTTTTGAGGAATTGCAGGAACAGAGACAGGCTACGAAAGGCATTTCGTACTTCTTCTGAATAGTTTGATGATTTCAGCTCTTCTTATAAAAAAATGCATAGAAACTTCTGAAATAAGATTTGTTGCTCAACATCAGTCTAGCTTTCCTGTGCTGTATGCAATTCCGGGATTTCAGCTCCACAGTAACTGGATCATTGTCAAATGGCTTCTGAACACTTGGAAAAACTAAAGGTGCAAAGCGTCACTTATCAGATGCAAAATAAGTACTAGTGAAGCATATATTAAGGGAGCAAGAAGCCGATGCCTGACGAGTAGGAAGCATCAATGCCAGCTGATTTGGACTAACCAAAGAGATACTGCACTTCAACTTAGTGTGTTCGGGAGGATAAATTCTAATAAAATGTACATTTGGTTTCGTATCAACAAGTGCGGATTGATCCTGAAAACAATATTATTAAATAAAAGCAATTTTACGAAATCGGGTCAACTTGTGCTTATTCAATTCGCATTTTGTTTTCGATGTTAGTCCTTATGTTGCACCTGGTTTCAGCTAGACGTATGAGAGATACAAGGCAACATAAAAAGCCGTTTATTTGATCTCATTGAAAAATTGTCTGAGCAATAATACCGCCGGTTCTCATTTGTTTAATTTACAATAATTTCAAGATGAACGCAAATAAATAATTGCTGATTATTTTGTTTTCGTTTAAATGCCCCATGCAAAAATAAAATAATATATATATGACTATATTGAAGGACTATCTACCTCTATAATATGAGCGATGTTGTTCCCTAGAGCTTGTAAAAATACGTGCAGCTGTATTTCGGGACAGATTAAAAATTGATATTTCAGAGCAACCCCAATGTAACACAGAATTTTTTCCCGACACTAAATTTTCATTTTTCAGAAAATCTAAAAATGTCTACTATATGTTAAAAATCGAGTATGTGTGGCGGTCTCGTTATGACTGATTAGTACTGTTATCAAACATTTTATATCAGAACAACCGTGTTCTTTAATGCATTATAATTTGTAAAGACATCGGAAGAAGAGATCCAATGGATTGTACTCAATAAAACTGTTCTTCTAAGTTTCCAAGCTCGCAGAATAATAGAATGAGAGTGAAAAAAATAGGTCACAATAATTTAGGTAATAATAAGGAAAAAATACATTGCCAAGCTACCTGTTGATGGACGGCGCTGGTACACACAGAATTTTACGGCTGTTATTGTCACTGCCATGGACCAAGTAGGAGAAAGAAACAGAGGGATCTGCAGATGCACATGCAGGGATTCAGATCGTGAGTTTGACATACGATCACCGGGTTATATGCACAAGTACGTGGTATGGCACTGGGGAGGGAATATTTGAAAACTGTTCTTAAGTTTTATTCAGCCTTAGATAATGGCTTTGCAAAGTGAAATTTACTGTTATCACTCAATAGGAACATGAAATTGGCAGAGGGGGATAGGTCTCCGAGTGGTTTAGTAGTAATCGTTGGCTCGAAAGAAGCTCACAGTGTTCCATTTTGGGTTAACATGGTGAAAAATTGAGAAGTATGAAACCAGTACGATAACGGGGGCCATTTGAAGATCGCTGATACTAAATTATTGGCAACACAGGTGCAAAAACACTAATATAAAATCAGCATTTTATGCCGATACAAAGTAGCTGAAGTATTAGCCCAGTCTATATATTAAAGAAAGTTAAATCTATAACAACGAACTGCTGTATATGAAAGCTTTTAAATTAGCAGAAATTGCCGAGATTTGCCTATAATAATTGGCCCTTTCAGCCGATAAAAGGGTGAAAATCCGAATGTTGGTTCTTTTAGATGTGTTGTTGAAATATTTTGACATTTCAGATTATCAGTGTATGCAGACAGACACACTGATAGCATAGAGGTACTTGGCACTAGGCCTAAGGTTGATTTGGGGTGAAACCTGAACTCAGGGAGAGTTTTGAGGAAATAGCCATAAAAAAAGGTTTGTGACACGTTACCTGGTCTAAGGGAAAGAGGAGTTTAAAGGGAACAGGCCAAAATTTACGTGCAAACATATACTTGACAGGAAATATTGCTAAGGTGTTTCACCGGCTGACCTTGATCAGCACTGGTACAATCTCACATGGGGAAAATATTGAGTCAGGAGGATGTGGACATGTCATTCAAGAGACTGCCGTATTCCAGCATTGGCATAAAAAAGTCCTGTCTGAAAGACAAGCCTACAGTCACACTTGACATTTGAACAGCGTCATCATTATAAAAAACACTTTTTGTGATACTTTTTTTACTTTTTCATGGCAATAGGCGCCTATTGAATAAGTACGGTGTTGGGGTCAGATATAAACTGAAAATTTCATTCTACCATTGTGCCAACCTCCCAGCTGGTTGACATTTAATTAATGGGCACAAAAATTTTTTAAATGTGAATCAAAGTTTGTAAAGTTTGGAACATTCTTGTAAAGTTTTGGAGCATTCTTTGTAAAGTTTGGAACCTAATTTATATGTTATAACATAACAAGCTTGTAATGTTTGGAACATTTTTTGTAAAGTTTGAGCATAGTTTGTAAATTTGGAACAAAGGTTGTACTTTACAAAAAAATGTTCCAAATTTTACAAACTTGCTATGTTATAACATATAAATTAGGTCTAAACTTTACAAAGAATGCTCTAAACTTCACAGTGAATGTTCCAAACTTTACAAACTATGATTCACATTCTAAAAATTTTTGTGCTCATTAGCTATCGTCTGACTTACAATTAATGAGGAGGTTGACACAATGGTAGGTCATTTTCAGTTTATATCTACTTAACCATGGCTCTAGAACTCCTAAAATGTGCCCGGTTCAGAGGGATATTAGGCGCCCTATTGCCATGAAAAGAGCAAAATCCCTGAAAAATTCATTTTTTATATTGATGTGTCTTTAAATGTCAAGTGCGACTGTAGATATGCCGTCAGACAGGACTTTTCTCTTAATGTATAGATACGGCAGTCTCTGCTTCTCTCTTGAATGTATGTCCACATCTGATTATCAGGTTGCATCCTGAATCCAATATTTTTTCCTACATGTGCTGTTTGAGTATCAAACACACCAGTGTACTGATCAAAGGTCAGCCAATTAATTTTTTCATTAATCCTTTACTGCTAACTTTAATATTTCCTGTCAAGTTATCAACAGCAATATAAAGTATTTTTGCAGCTAAACAGCACATGGTTGTTCTCTTTAAACCTCTCTTTCAGCAGACCAGGAGTTTGTTTAGTGGCTTTTGATGTCACAAACCACTTTTTGGCGTATTTCCTCAAACTCTTCCTGAGTTCAGCTCACTAAATCCAACAAATTTTCTTTAGATAGTGCCAAGTATATGCTGGTTGTGCGTCTGCTCCGTATACACTGATAATCTGAAATGTCAAAATATTTCAACAGCACATCATAAAAGAACTCCAACATTCGGATTTTCGCCCAATTATAGACTGATAGACCAATAATGTTATAGTAAATCTAAAACAATTTTTCGAACATATGCACTTCATAGCAGTTCGTTGTTATGAATTTACCTTTAATAAATGGGCTAAGACTTGCTGCTGCTTTTTCAGACCGCATAAAACACATCTACCTGCTGTTCCTTATTAGTTAGTGTTTTGCCATATCTAGTGTTGCCCAATAGTTTGAAAGCGTCAGCGATCATGGCCAGTTCAGGATCTCATCACCTTCTTGTCTATGCTTGGTGACAGTGTCCTCGCTAAATTTTTCAAATGGTTTTTGATCTATCGCATTGAATAACTTCATAAAACTTCTCCAGTACAAGGCCATGTTGGACCAAAATCTAATCATTTCTGGAAAGTAGATTTTCTTTTCCCGAAAATAACTACTGATTAGATTATGTCGAGGTTTTGTAAGTAGCCCATTTTTCTCTGCATATTCTTTCATCAGAGGGCCAATATCCCCCGCCAATTTCTGCATGTTTTATTATTGGCGGGGAAATCAGCAAGTAAGGGTTTCAAATTTTCAGGGAGTAGAAATATCTACTTTTGCAAAGCCAAAAAACGACCCATCTAAGACTGCTTGGGTCATTTCTGCTTCATTTATCCAGACTCTAAAGTAAACTTGCGAACAGTTGTAAATATTCCTCCTAATATTATTGCATTCCCACATACTAATTACATTACAGCCCAGTGATCGTATGTAGGCTTTTTTGTCTGAATCGATGCATGTGCATCTGCTGCAGGATCCTTTTTCTTGTTTCTTTGTCCTGCCAAGCAGTTATGGCAGTGATAATAACAACCGTGTAAAATTCATATACCGTATGTGTATCAGCGCAAAATCCATCAACAGGTAAGCAGGTAATTTCCATGTTTTTTCCTTTATTGCTACCCAAAATGCTGAATATTGTGAATTTATTTTTTCACTCTACATTCTAAGTATTCTTACCGAAATATTTAGAAGAGTAGTAATTTTGTGAAATTATTATTTTTTCTAATTATCCAGTGGTCGTAATAACCTGTAGTAGGCATGTCTTTTGTGGATTGAGCCTAATAAGTATAATGAATTAAAATCAAGGCCTACTACTGATTTTACCGGTTTTAAGGGGTTGTTCCTGATAAATGTTTGGTCTTTAATTGCCAATCGAGTCATAACTATTGAAAGACCGCCACACATACTGATTTTAGCATATAGTGGTTGGTTTCTTCCTAGTCTCCTTGAGAAAAAGCCCAGTACCTGAAAGTCCAGGGAATGCTTGAGCGGCCCAGTGGGGAAGTCCCGGTGGCATATGGGGCCTTTCCTCCCCGGGAAAAGGCATCTGTTTTCTAGTTCCAACCAATGCAGTTTCTGCCAGATGCAAATGGCAAGTCTTCCTGAAGGAGCGCACAGTCCCCTCACGGTCCGAGGAAAGGGCCTGAGGTCCCTCTTCACGTGGGGAAGGGGGTTACAGCAGACAGGCCACAGTCTGCTGGCCGCTCCCGCCCTAGGCCGCGAGCATCCAGCTGCAGCCGTGCAGAGCGAGTCCCTCCTGTTCCAGTTTTTGAACGGGGGCACAGCTCGTAGTGCGGTGGTTTCCGGCAGTCCTGTGGTATGCACCACAGAAATTTAAATCAGCCTTTTTTATCCATCATGTGACCAGAGCCTTTTCCTCCCATGCCTCCCCCCCTGAAATGCTCCTCAAAGTGAAGGAAAATGCAAAATGGCATTTGAAAGTCCAAATGAAAAGTGTTTTACCCAGTAACACCAGGGAAGCCCGGTGCCCGCGGTGCCAGGAGTGCAAACAAAAGTGTTTAACTCATGCCTGCGAAATGAAGTACGTGTGCAATGAGCCCGAGCGGTGGCTCCATCCCAGAGCCCGGAAGGCCGAGCGGGTGAAAGGATTGCCCGGTCAGGAATGCCCGACAAGACCGGCAAAGCCGGTCGGTCCTCGGAGGTGGCGGCAGTGAGCGGTGATCCCGCAGCCGCTGCAGTCTCAGTCTTGGTCCATCGTACCTGCCGAGTAAGTCTCCTTTCTGTCGGTAATGTTTTTTTCCAGTTCCTTAATATGCAAGTCCTCTGTGCCAGAAGCAGTTTTTCAACAGTAACGGCGAGTGATGCCCAAAGTTTGTTGAAATGCTGATAAAAGAACATGGGTGGTTCTCAGCTTTCAGTCTTCCTGACATACTTCCCAAAGCGCGTTCTGACTCACAAAATGTTTATCCGGAGCTTGTCAAAACACAAAACATTAGCTGAAATCCTGAACACTTCATGCACAGCACAGGAAATGGGCTGATGTTGAGCAACAAATCTTAACTTTTCAGAAGTTTCTATGCATTTTTTTACAAGAAGAGCTTCAAAATCGTAAATAGCGAAGAACAAAAAATGTTGTTCATTTTCAACCTGTATTTCATATTCCTGCAATTCCTCAAAATCGTTTTCTTCAGCTGATATACTATACCAGGAAATTTATGTTTTGTTTTGCCATGCCTGCAATGATGTTTTGCATGATCACTCAATTTTTCTGCTTTTCTAAATAACCGCCTGCACATGAGGCACATGTATTGTTTAGCATAGATCCGATTTATAATGTAATCCATAGTGAGCTTGTTCCAGAATTGTAAGAAATGTCATACGCATAGTTTTTCATACTTTACTACATTCTTCCAAACACAGCTGCCTTATCCATGCGGAAAACACTCAATATCTACCTGAAACAATTTTTCGGATCATTTCAAATCTGTGTATGGGATGCCAATATAGGTCTCAAATTACTTCAAGTTTGAATATTTTTCTTGGCAGTATTTGACAAAAAGTTGAAAAACAATATCAGGCTCAAAGTTTCCTACAAGACACTGTGCTAAACAGCGAAAGCATTAATTATCATTAAATTTATTACAATTATTATCTTGAGTCATAGCAAAGTGTGTCGCTGGTAAGCAGTATTTTCAGAAAGTTCCACATCTGTGCAACCACTTATAAAATCTTTCTGTGGTGTCACAAAACTCAACATTGGTTATTGCCAGTAATCCCCATTTAGTGTCTGGGCGAGTAAATTTCTTCGTAATAATTTCGTGCAATTTTTCAGCCACATTTTTTACATCATTGCCATTAGTTATTAGAACAGGTTTTCCTAATAGTGTAAAATTATTCTGACATGCGGTACCAATAATTTACTGCACCTGTTTCACGTGATTTTTGAGAAACAATCGCGTTGCATCTACTCGAAAAGCTTCCTTTTCATTTTGGAAAATATCGCTCAACATTTCCAGGTAATTTCCAGTTCTCCATCTATAGTTATATGCATGATCCAACACATCATTCACAGTTTTAGTCGTTCGGATAAGCCGCCAGTATCTCCCAACTTCATCCCTAATTTCTTCAGGGTAGGTGGACAAATCTTCAAGCAATCATTTTGTCCTCAGGGATAATTTCAATAGTTTCAGTTTCTTCAATTGGTTCAGTGACAGGATTAGCACGTACTTTAAGGCACATTTTTTCATGTGAGTGTCCGAAAATAATTTCTTTTTGAACCGAAAGATTGCTCACAATATATACAGTTTGGTATCACATGTTTCACCTCAAATGAGTAACTAAATTCCTTTTCAATCGAAAAGAGTGGCACATGAAGGACATTTATACCTAGATCCTAAATGCGAAGAATTCTCGCTTTTGCTAACCTGCTTTGACGCATGAAAAATTTATCACATACAGTACATTGGTGAAGCTGCGCTTGAAGCTGTGACGTTTGAATTGGCATTCAAAAGATTACGGCATTCATTAAATGGAGGCCTCTTTAGAAGCCCCACTGAGACCAGTAACAGCAGATTTGACAATAGCGACACAATATTGGCACAATTATTGGCAATAATGACGTTTGTCAGAAACTATATTTCAGTTGTAAGAATCCTTATTTATAGACTTTCAGCTTTCAGGTGAATCCATTGTTAAATTGCATTTCAAACTAACAAATTAATAGATTTACACAACTGTGTACAGGGGATACAATATTATCTGTGTACAGGGGTAGCAAGAGCGGACCCTGCCTCCAGATTTAATACTATCTCTATCACCGCAGATACCACGGCCAAGCGTGTTTGAAGGCAAGTGGCTCCCAGGCGGCCTCTGACCCCACGGGCTACTCCCTGACCTGCCCTTTGCTAGGGCTGTCCCCTGCCCCACTCCTTTTACCCACTCCCATTCCATTCCCTGCCCTTGGCTGCTCCCTGACCTGCCTTTGCTAGGGCTGCCCCTAACACCAACCAATCCCCTAGGTTGGCCCTTCCTATGGCTGCTCCCTGACCTCGTGGCTGCTCCCTAACCCCCAAACCAATCCATAGGTTGGCCCCATTCCTATGGCTGCTCCCTGACCCTGTGGCTGCTCCCTAACCCCCAAACCAATCCCCTCAGGTTGGCCCCTTCCTATGGCGGCTCCCACCCTAAGGTTGCCTCATAACACATCAAGTGTGTTTAAGCGTGTTTAACACGTTAAGCTTGTTTTTTATTCATTTTGTTGTCATGTCACAAATGTGTTTAGAACATGTCACGCGTGTTTTCCATTTTGCCTATCTTAAAACACAGGATATGTTATAACATGGGGATGCCGGCTCCTTCCCCAAAAATTTCACCAAGACTGCCTTCCTTATAGCACACCTCCATCACTCAGTCATTGTAATGTGTTTTGAAATTCACAAATACGTTTTCCTCGTTTTGCTATCTAAGTAACACGGGCTATGTTATAACGTTGTCCAGGATAACATCGGTAACTACTTGTGCACGCCAAGATGGGTACTGTAGATATTCGTATAGTAAATCGAGTTTACCGATTTGTAAATGTAGAGCCCGCACTGTACCTACTGAATCAGCACTGATACTGACACGCCTGACATACTCGGGACTTTTCGTTTCCTCAGAGGTTCATTCCCGCTCTTAGAGCTGGCCCGAATCATACAGTCACAGGGCAACTTCGATTCGCTGGACCTTGTAGACCTATGGCTTTGATCCCCGGTCCTAATATTGCTGGACCGCTTCTTGCGTCGGTGATTTCAGCAGCTATATCTCTGGGAATCCGCGGTGTACATACCTAATATCCTCGAATGCTTGTGAGGTCAGTTGACCTATCTCAACCCAGCTCAGTTGATGAATTAACTTATTTTCAAAGTTTACTTGTCTTAAAATGTTTCCGGGTTCCCACGTAATGTAGCACAATGAAATTTTGAAAAACAACACCAACGAGCCTAAGCTGATCAGTCATCATAAATAATTAAATAAGATTTTTTATTAATTTTAGGGTTGATGAAAAGAATATTGAATTTTTGACTTAAATAAATACTCAAAATGTATTTACCCTTTCCTATCCATAAAAATATCAGAAGTCCTCGACGTCGCGGGAGCCGGCCTACCTCATCCTCGATATATCAGATCCTCGGGTGGGTTTTCTAATTTTATTCATATATGTACACACTGCAGTCAGCTGAAACAAAAAGACACACTAACGATAAACGCGAGGCAACCATTTATTTTGTCAAACAGCCAACCAATCCACGTCCTATCACAGGATCCTTAAAGTAGATAAAATTCCTAAAGGATAACAGATTATCATTAACAAAATTACTTTTTACTTCAATTCGAATGTTCTAGAATACAATAAGTAAGTGTAACACATGTGCAACAATACACAATATTAATTTTTATTTTACTTTCCCTGACAAGTATCTAAGTGATTTTTTTGTAATAAAAAATTTGGGGATTTATTTTGAGAACTGAAGGCATAATAATGAGCTCACACAATATCGCACGGATGGTTACTCGAAATTGGCTATGTTAACCTATTATTAGCAGTACGAAGCTGTACAATGAAGGTGCATACGCGAACTACTGAAAAAGAGCTCACACCGTAACCGCAGTTACACTTACTGCTCTTTCGAAAAAATGAAACACAGTAGCGAATTTTTGTGGGCAACTGGCAGCTACACTGTCTCAACAAGGCGCAGCAGAACGAAAAAGAAAAATAATAATAACGCGAGCTGATAGCAACGTTCTACGGCCAGGAACACTTAATGAAGCAAGTTCCTGTTTTAGCTTATCAACTTGTCTGAGCAATTCTTCGCTTCTTTAACACAAAGTTCTTTCGCTCCCTCGAAGTCAATTTTGCAACAAAACTCTCGTATTACCTTTGCCTCTCTCAGTTCCCTGAATAAGGAAATTTTTGAAATGAAAAAGTTTTAGATTGGGTAAACCTTGTTTGTTAAGGAATTGAGATATGTTAATAGTATCATCATAATTGCGCAATTATTTTAAGACACGAGATTATAAGTAAGTAGAAAGCAATTATGCATGAGCAAAAATTAAAAGCATAGACAAAAAAATTAAACACGAGGTAAAGTCAAGGTGATGAGGAATGCAATTATATGAGATTGACGAGAAAATATAGCACCAGAAATCAAGAAATTACAATGATGTATGAATGCAAAAAATGTCAAACAAAAAAGCAAAATAATATGACGCAAAAAAGTCCCAAATCCACATCCGGAAAAAACGAACTGCTGGTCGATAAGACGGCAAGTGCAGAGTTTCTGGCTTCGAACTTCAAAGTTCAATAGCGATCCCTATAATTGGGCTTTGACGCCATGGGATTTGCCGCCAAAGCAACTAAAACAAACAATTCACACGGTCGGAGTCTGTAAAGCCACGGTGAGTGTTTCAATGCTCCCTATCTTGATATGGCGATGGAGAAGGTCATTATAGTGTTTATAAAATACGATGCGGATTGACAGGTTCAATCATCATCCATCGTCATCAGTGTCAGCTTAACGACGTGGTGTTCGAGCCCTCATCGCATATGGTTTCGGAATAAATCCGTAAAAATGTCCAAGCAGACTTGCAAACGTTCCTTGGCTGCAAACAGGCCGTTGTGGTAATAATGGTTCTCGCCGAGGAGGCGGCTAGTAGTTAAGCGTGTCTCCCTAGGGCGCAACACAGTATAGCTAATGCTTAAGCATAGGCAATGCTTTAGCATGGTCCTGTGTTGAAGCGTTGGCTAAGTATGTTTTGTGTTGCAATCTAAGGGATGACGTCACATCATGGTTAAGCTGAACTATAGGTATACTTAAGATGTTTTTAAACTTGCGAATCACAAACAAAAGTCTTACTGTAATAATCATAGTTTTGATAACCATGGCTACCTACTTAACACTGTAGATGAATATAAACAATAGCACAAGGTATACTGTAGACCATTTTAAACTTGCGGGTCAAGTCAATGAGGTATACTGTAGACCGATTTACTTTACACTACAGCAAGAGTAATGCAGGGGAGGGGGAGCTATCAGAATTTTATTCTTTGGGGGATAACTGAATTTTTAGATGTAAACAAAACGAAAACATTTTTTACTTATAGCTAGGGAGTCTACTGGACCTACGAGTTGGACGCGGACGAAGTTGAATACGTTTTTGGGCAGACGTCCCCGGTTTTTCCTCTTCCTCATCATCATCGGTTACAATTCGTCGTCGTCTTTGCTGTTTTTTAGAAATTACAGCTTTCATTTGTTCTGTATCGACTTCACTCGGCTCATAATCATAAAATCGTTCTAAAATATTCGACTGACGACGTTTCCCTTTCACTGTTTTTCCTTTAATACTTATTCGTTTCTTTTTAATATCTAGAACCGGATGTACAGCCATGGTCTGTGTAGGTTCGGCTAAACTAACGAGAATGGGTTTTGCGGTCTGTTTTTTTCTCTGCTCTTCTAAAACCGATTGCGTGTGAGATACATCTGCATACTGTAAAAGTTTTGTTTCTGGATTAGAACCAGGGTTTTCCAAAATTTTAGATTTCTCTTCCTCCATTTTCGCTTGAGCCGTCAATAGAGGGTCTTTGCTTATTTTGCTTTTTTTCATGAGCGATTCGAACAGTTCGCTCAGGACCACGAACATTTTTCTTATCGGCCATTGTTACCAAGAGCTTCTTTAAAAGCCACGAAAAGTTGTTCCACAAATTCTGCGGATTCTGTTTCTAGAATTTTTTGTTTATCTCGTAGTTTTGTTTCTGGTAGCGCTAGTAAATAAAGAGCCGTTGAATATTTTCTGCAATAACCCCTGTTTTTAGAACAGAATGAACCATTAATTAGGTGTCTATTTAATTGTGTTAAAACGGAATAAAACTCTTCGGGCGCCTGTCTTATTAATAATTTCCGGAATTTCGGCTTGATTGAACGGTCGCCCAGAAGCTGAAAATAGGGTTCGCTAATTTTAATTTCTCGTACAGCTTTTGATGTCGACATTGTTAATGCCATTATTTTATGCTTTAATTCTACGTATTTATATCTTTAGGTTGCCATATTATCATCGGTTGTTCGTCGGTAAACAAATTCGATCGAAGACAATTGCGAAGATTGTCGGCGAAGCACGTCGATCAATAGATAATTGTACGGCCTGTCGCGCATCGTTTTTAAGTAAGCGGCTTTTAGAGGACCTTTTTGCCCATATAATTGAGTATTGAGAACGTCTAATACATTGAGATGAGGACTTTTTGTAAGTAAGAAATAGTGGGTGTTTCTGTTTATAGTAGTGGAAAGGGGGCCTTTAAAGAAAGGGTTCTGGGTAATGAAAAATTTTAATATATTTTTATGGTGTCCATACACAGTGAACAAACGACCGAAAATTTCACTTTTCACGGCCACGTCCGCCAAATCATCAACCACGCAAACGTTAACTTTCCCCTCTTCTTGTTCCAATTCGTTTTCAATTTTTTCTGCGCACAAACCTTGAACGAATGTCATGCTAGGAAACTGTTCGATAAATTTTTCGAAAAGCGGTTGCCAAATATTGTAAAAATAAATCATTTTTCCTTTTTCCGATTTGAAAGGCCATTCTGTTAATAGTTTAAGTAGTAAGAAGGTTTTCCCGCTTCCTGTTGCCCCACTAATTACGAAATTGGCCGGCGCCCTCAAATACATTATATCGTCGTTTATTTGTTCCATAATTTACGACAAATACACTTTTGATTATCGGTTGAAGAATAAACGCATATTTTGCAATGAAAAAATTTGAAAAACCAATTTTGCACAATGGTATCGTTTTGTTTTGTATTGTTTGTAAAATAACTCAAAATACTATTTATGCTCTTTCTTCGACAGAGAAAATAAGCCGCGAAGATGCAATAAATGCTGCACAGATTGGATTGATCGGATTGCAGTCGTTTTGAACTACTTATTACCGAATTTGACGAAGCTGCGACATTGCATACGACTGAATCAAATGAAGCACCATAGAAAGTAGGTTGTTCCCCGAAACTATCGAAAAATATCACATTGTGTGCTCGCTTATAAAGAACCACCCAGTGTACGCCAGAATGACTCGAAGGCGCGATATTAAATATAAAGAAAAATGTTTTACGATTTTTAATTAAAGTCGTAGAAAATTTGTCATACGGTAATACATCGACAAAATATGGTCGAGTAACGTTGGATAATTTCAGTATAGCGCGTAATTGATTTGCATACATTTTTATTATAACTTAATAACAGTTTATCGATATTTATGGTATAAAATCTAGAATAACGTTTTTTCTGCTGTCAAATGTTATAACATTATCCCATAATAAATAGAACAAAAATACGCGATGATCGGCAAAAGCGGTGGGACCCCATTGACCTGAGAAAGTAACTATTCCGTTTGTTTTTGGCGGTACACCTCTATTATCTGGATTTAAATCGAACACTAAGATTTGATTTCCGCTCTCTGAAAAATCGTCATAAGTGAGGCCGGTATTTGAATCCGAATACAACTTTTGCACTATTCTTAACGAATTCAAATAAGGCTCTAACATCGACTCCTTAGGCTTATAGGGGAGGGGAGGAAATAATCGACCATTCACATCCAACTGAGCCGAAACACATGAGGCTATGTGAAATAAGAAAGGATTGAATGAATAATGACCCGAAAATGCGTCGCCATTAACTGTTGTGATTATAACTAGACGGGGTAATTGTCCATTATGAAGTACAAAATTAGATAAATGGGTTTGACCGGGAGATAATTGGGTGGTTTGCACTACCGCGTGCCGGATGGGATAATGAGCCGGTCTGTTCTGTAGGGAGCGCTCTATTGCTAAAATTGCTGAACTGTTTAAACTAATACGTCGAGCTTTTAAGATAATTTTCGTTATTACTACCTTTTCATTTTTATTAACTTGGCCCAATAAGATTAAAAATGGAGCCGGGGATTGGAATAAGGTTATTGAAAATCTGATGCCGGGGATAATTAACTTATTTTGAAGAAAAATATCGCAGTGTAAACGACCTATTACTTCAACAGTAGCACTTTTTTTCGAATTTCTTAACTCTTTTATCGTAGGATGAATTTTTGTCGACTACTGTAGCGTTAAACTGTCCACCCGTTTCTTTATAATACATTTGTGGTATACCTATAGCGCCCTTTTTTGCAGCTGACAAATACGTGAAGTGGGTCTCGATGTACGCCCTATACAAGTATGAGCCAGTGGCCTGATTTATTATAACGCCGTTGGCCTTGAGGACAACATCTTTGAATAAAGCGTGTAGCAATAAGTTCGTTGGTGCTACACAAACGTCATTTGCCAATACCGAATCGTCTCCATTTAAAATTTTAACGCTCACTTTGATCATAAAATTAGGATCCGTTAGCTGAGTGAAAGTCTCTGGAACATCGAATTGTATAGGCCCATCAACGGAAATGGGATTTATAGGGTAATATTCGATTTCACTATCGTTGACAATTTGCATTTGAAATTGAGGGCCAGAAAAAAGATCTAGTTCATTTTGAGCCATATTTAGAATTTCTCAAAGCGTAAATCTGACAAAGTTTATCTTTATTTGTCGAAGTTCGTTTCTTTTTACTACCACCACTCTTATTTATAGACTTTTTCTTCCCTCCCCCTGCTGTTGTCGCAGAGGCTCTTTTTTGACACTTTTCTTACGACCTCTCTTTTTCTTAGTCTTTATTTGAGATTCGGCCTTAATAATCGGTACTGCGTGAGTCGGTACCGTAGGTAATGAAAATGGTTGATACATTTTTAGTATGCTGGTCTAAAATGAAACTGCACTAATAACGAGTCTAGGATAGGAAATGCGTTTCTGTGAATATCCCTTATAACTAATTGTATGGAAGATATATAGTTTCTCATTACTTTATAATAAACTATGTCCCCATATTTATAACATTTTAAGTGATGAGGGGTCGAAGAAAACACATCAACAAAAACTGTTTGCGAATTCGAAGAACCGAAAATTTCCGGAGCTGTAAAATCAACGTTTAAACGAAATATAGGAATGGGGGAAAGAAATCGGATTTTGCTTTCCGATTTTATTGCAATGTTTTTAGTCGGCAAAAGCGTAGGATAAGTCAGAATCTGGTTTTAATCCCAAAACGTAATTTAAATACTCAGACTCAATTTGAATACGCGTGTTAGAAATGTTAAAAACGGCGTGATTATTTTCATCGATATCAATATTAAAATCTTTTTTAATAGTTTCCGGAATTGATTTATTGATATAAAAAATCAAATCTTTTACGTTTGAACCTTGTAAATAATTCGTAATACCAAAATAATTAAAACTTGAATCATTAGGATTATCGGGAAGTGTGTATCTTATGTATCCACCATAATCGAATGGGGATTTCAAAACAACTTGTTTCACACCTACCTCCCATTCTCCTGTAAACTCTAAAGGTTTTGTGAGTAAACAGCTGTAAACATTGTTATTTTTAGTAACTAGACCATCTAAAGAATTGAAAAATAACGTAAAGTCTTTTGGTCCACTTGTAAAGTCGTCCATGTTTTCGTTGGTGTTGTTGCTGAAATGTTAGAGTATGAATTTATATTTATAAGTTTATTAAATTCGAAACCCAAGAATCAAATTTTTCAGGATAGCCCCGCCATCTCACGTAATAGTCAGTCTTATTACCTCGTTTACGGGTTTTTAATATTTTTTCAATAACGTATACATTTTCTTGATTACGGTCAACTTTCTGAAGCTCTGCTTCATAAAAAATTCCACTTAATGTTTCCCCCATTTGATCTTTCAATCTATAGACGGGAGGTTTTCGAGCTAAACGATTCTCTATGATGAACCATTCTTCGGTCCAATTAGGCCAATATCCTTTTTCGAAAGTACGTTTGACTTTGCTTATTCGTACTTTATCACCTATATCAAATTTAAAACGAATCTTCACTACCCCCACCCTATACGTATTATTAAGAATAGATCTCTCGTTTTCTTCGCTTACATTTGCCGGAAAAGTTCGTATTGTCCTATGGTACGAATTATTATAATTTTCTAGCAAATCAGCCAAAATGTCAATGTACCTATATGTATTTTTGGCCGTAAAATATCGCCACATTTTCTCTTTCAAAGTTCGATTGAAGCGTTCTACAACACTAGTTTTTAGTTCGCTTTTTGTTGTAAAAAAGCTGATATTCTTGCGTTTTAAAAGCTGCTGAAACTCTTTGTTTACAAACTCGGAACCAGCATCTGCTTGCAGTTTTTGAGGTATACGTCCTCGCTGAAGTATATTTTCGAATGCATCGACTACATCTTTAGTGTTTTTAGTTTTGATGGCCACCGACCACGCGAACTTGGAGAACAAGTCAATGCAGTTCAAAAGATATTTATATTTATCGTTATGATCACTCAACGATTTGAGGTCAACGAGATCAATCTGCCACTGTTCGTCGATGTAAGAAACTAATACTCTATTTCTACTATATCTCTTTTTAGAGGGTTTATGTAATGTATATGTCGGTTGTTTAGCCAGCCATGCTTTCACCTGCAAAAGTTTCAAATTAGGTAAAAGTTTTTTGCTTCTTCCGTATAATTGATTTGCCCCAGAATACCCAGTCTTGCTATTATAATACAAGTTTTTCAATGTTCTATCCATTTTGGTTATATTAAATTAACCTAATAACAATACTTATAGATGAATGAGCAGGATTTTTTTATCTTATTTGTTGGGGGATTTATATTTTGTTTATTTTTTTAGGTTTTATATTTTTTAATCATAAATAATACTTAATAATTCAATTTTTCCTTCTCTTTCTCCAAATCTTGAGCTATATATCGCCTTATAACGCTGTTTCCTGCATCCTGAGATGATCGGTTATATTCTATACATCTCGGACACATTTGTACAGTAAAATATGTACGCCCTGAATTTGTTTCAAAACAATCTTTTTCCGAACTGGCTCTTTGACAATAAAAACATAATTGAATCATGAGAGGAAACATTGGCCGTTC
The DNA here is from genome assembly GCA_036768485.1 of Mermis nigrescens. NCBI lineage: Eukaryota > Metazoa > Nematoda > Enoplea > Mermithida > Mermithidae > Mermis > Mermis nigrescens. Next base: position 108,904 of record JAVLUZ010000223.1, on the reverse strand, counting down.
TAAGTTTTGCCCACAAAGAGCTATTGGCGGTCTAATCGACCTACCATACGGCTTCCTTTCCTCATCACCGAACGGACGTTTCTTAATTTCATTCACTTCCTCCATATTTGAAAGGTTTTCTATTATTTAGGAACGGTATTCATATTTATAGACTCTTGCCTACATATTTACTCTGAGTCACCAGATCGTTTATTAATAAATTTGCTCGAATGAGATTACGTCTAGTTTTAGCACCAGTAAGAATAATTTTTCCAGATGTATAAATTAATGCTGTTACACCAAAATTGTTGAGCCGATAGGTGAGAGCTGGGAATAACTCTGGTTCGTAAAGGCTGTATTTCCTATTCCGATAATAAAACTTTGTTAGATCAATTTGAAACGGAACACTGAAAGAGCCTACAAAGTTATTGATTTTGACAGCTACATGATGCGCTATATTAAAACCTAAACTTTTTAAAATTTCTTGGATTTTTCTGACCGCTTTTTCTACTTCTTCTTCCGTTTTTGCGCCGATACATACCATTTTGCCCGATTTAAATAACAATACCGTTATTTTTGGTTCTGTTAATTTTAAGCTTAAACCTGGAAACCGACCCGGCTTATACTTGATCCGATCAATGTTTTTCTCTGCTATTAAAGATAAATTCAATTTACATCTCAGATTCGCTGACCCAATAATATTACAAACGATTAAACCTGCCATCCTTTAGGACATAAAACTGTCACACTGATTAAAATGCATAATGCATAGCATCATAAAAATGGCTTTTTGCCGGCATCAATAAGAAAAGAGGGTGTAGAAGGGGTTAAAAAAGGGGGTATATAAGGTAGGAACAGAGGAAAAATTAAAATGTACAATGCATGACATCTTAGAATTGGCTTTTTGCCAGCACCAATAAGGCGAGAGAGTGTAAGAGAAGTTGAAAAACAGGGTATATAAGGCACAACGAAATGAAAAATATCACTCAGGACTTTGTGTCTTGAGCTGTTTGGTCGGTTGGATAGTTTTGCTCTCTAAATTATTATTTTTATCATGGATTACACGAACGACAGCGTTAGTTTAGGTATGCAAATTTGTATAGATATCTATATGTAAATTTATTCAAATATAATATTTGTGATGCAACATGCGCTGTATTTATTTATTTCTGATTCTATGTGAATTTTCAGCAACATTCGATAGTCTACCGTCTGAACTGCATGCACGGATATTCAGTTACCTCGACTTTGCCAGCCATATGCGCATTGAGCGCGTAAGCAAGGATTGGCGGAAAATTTTGGAGCGCCAGCAACGATGGCCCATTGCAATACATTTGGCAATTACGGTTTTCGTCAGCAATTTTTACGGCGCAACATTTGAGCAATGGGCCATCCAGTACAGCCTAAAACATATTGATAAAAGCGACATTATTAGTATTATGGGGTGGAAGAACCGTGTTTGTTTTCAATGCCGAGAGAGGGGACACAGTATTAAATATTGCCCAATGAATTCAAAGGCACAGGTTCCAGCGGCATTATTCAAAATGCCGCTTACGCAGGCACAAAAGTAAACTTGCACGCAATACATTCATGCAAGCATTTTACCGTTATTCTGATTAAATTAAAAAACAATGAAATATTAAATAACTTACCGATCTATATTTCCAGAATAATTGGCGAGGCGTTACCAAGCCAGCCTGCCTTTAAAGTGCCGACAAAGCATCTATCAAGCAAAGTGGCTGAAAAACAAAAGTATACAATAATAGTAAATAAAAATAAACAATAATAACATTAATAAAATTATTGCACATACATAAAAAATAATACAATTATTTAGTATACATTTTAAAACAGGGCGTGCATCAAAATCGACAAGCACAATCCGCCTACGGTTATGGACCCTAATTTGTATCACATGGCCGCGACCGGCACCTTGTTTCAAGAGTGCAATGCTGCTACGAGCAGCAATAACACTAATCGGTTAGTTTTACATGAACGAAATTTTTTTTCAAGAATGAATGCCATCAATTTTAAATATAGTTATACAAACTATGATGGAGCATAGGATTTCCATAGGGTGTTAGTCCATTGTAACATAAAAGAAACGTAAAAAATTTTTCGTTTTTAGTCTAATTTTAAGGTCTGATGGGAGGGTGGGTTTTCCAATTACGTATATAAAACATTGAGAATGAGAATGATTTTCAAGGTTGCTGCACGACAAGCTTGTCGCTTTTCTTGGCCCCTACAAGATTGTGCAGCATTTTTTTGATAAGAAAATAAGACCGGACAAACGGTTTCAAAGAGCCTGGCATGGGCATCCAGAAGAGATTGAAATATCCCCAAATTGAGCGCTCAAATCGCTGATGTATCCAGAGGACGAATTAACATTAAAATAATTTGCACTCGCGTTTACTACCCTTATTCGTTCATGAAAGGCTTTTCAAAGACTTTTGTGCAAAAAGTAGAGACGTTTTCCGATTGTTAAAAAGGTTTTAATTGGAAAAATCAGTGAAATTCGTTTTTGTCTCATTCTTTATTTATTCGTTTTTACTCTACCATTTATTGTTCGTTTTTTACGTGTCTACCGTCCTTTTTTGTTACTGTTATTATTGTAAAATAGTTTTTCTCCGTTTTATTGTTACTCTTTTGTATAAAGTTCGGTTTTTATTAGGTTAAATTCTCAATTGTAAATAGTTTCTTTCACTTGTTTTTCGCTAGTTTTTCACTTATTATCTTGTGAACATAATTTCTTGTACAAAATTCGTGTAAAAACTTCGTGTAAATAGTTCATTCTTCTGTACAAACCTAATTTCCAAATTGTTAATAGTTCCTCATTTAATATGTTTTCAGTTTTTTACTTTTTGCATGCGTTTTGTACAAAATAAAAGTTTGCTGGTTGTCTTCGATTCAAATTATCATACTAGTGCTCTTATGCAGTGATACTGTTTATTATATATCATATATCGTTTTATTTCAGAAAAAGTAAGATTTTTTATCAAAAGTCTGAGTTTATTACAGTTTTCATATATTTTAGCAATATATTTCAAATATGTCAAAAGTACGCAGATGCTTCATTTGCAGAAAAGTGGGCCATTTAGCCGAAGAATGCAGAAGCAAAGAAATGGAAGCGCTTTGCCGCTTAGTCAAGCAGTAAAAAGTTAAATTTTTCATCACGCACATGCATTAGACTATTTTACTTATGGATTAATCATTTTCAGCATAGCAATTCAGGCCGTCTATCAAATGGACGCCTCATTGTCCTCTGGCAAAACGTAAACAAAATTTGAAGCATACATAGCATTTATCTATTTTTTAAAGAGATATTGGTAAGAATCAACTGTATTGTTTCAGAAATGCATACTTAATTTAATAATAATAATAATATCAAGCTAATTGTATTATATCTCACAAATATCTTTTTTTCAGATTGGCCAAGAAACATGTGAGGCGTTGCAAAATTTGCGGCAACAAGTTGCATAAAGCCAAGATTTGCGGCGTCAAAAGATTATTGAAAATTTAATAAATAATTTATTGAATAAAATATTTACCCCCTGCTGTTGTTGCCTATTTACATTCAGTATATGATTCGCCTTACATTTTAAATAGATGTGTAGGGAATGGGCCCTGATCACAATGGTCTTTGTGACCATTAGGGAAAATAACCCTCTGTGCATAGGTACCTATTTTTATAAAATTATCCTTTCTATATCGGATATCTGTTCTGATTAATTTAGTTAAATGTCCCGCTATAATGGGATGAGTCATTACTTCTTAAATTTGTTCATTTAAATTAACCCCTTAAGTATGATGAGTCATCATTTCTCAAAACGTGTTCAAACTTGTTTGTTGAATTATCCCCCTCTATCTGAAAATGCGATTAGTCATCATTTCTTCAAACGTGTTCAGACTTGTTTTATCCAAATCGACCAATCAAAAATAGTGGGGTTATTTAAGATATATTCAATCGACCAATCAGCAATGACCTTCATTAAAGGAGGGGTTTTCAAAATTATTTCAAAATTATAAATACTGAAGAGATTCGAAAATTTTCATTCTCAATAATTTTTCCGAAGATGCTGGTCGCTTTTAATATTTGTTGGACATAAACTATGCAATATTTTCTACTTTATATTTTCAGGTAAGAAAGAAGTTGGAGCGCCGCAAATCACCTAACAAAAACGCTAATTTAAAATACATGTTTTAATAATTAAAGGACTTGACTTTGCCATTAGGCGAACTTTGTGGTCGCTTGATGGGAACGTCCCCTAAAGAAGCGAACGCCTCAAGCTACTAAAAGGAAAAATGGATTAAATGGATATTTTTTAAACTTTTCCCTCCATTTCCGCTTATTACATATATTTTGGATTATTTTCATTTTGGGAGGCGACTCAACTTGGCCGTAAGGCAAACTTTGTGGTCGTTGATAAGGCCCTCATCTCGAGCTTTGTGCTCTAATAGTGGAGTACCCCCTCATAGATTTTTGATTTTATATAAATCGTTTTGTATTTCGTAAAAAAACAGTGATTTAACCCCTTAAAAATACACCAAAAAGTGTTTCGTTTTCAGAAAAAATTAGCTTTAGCAAAATGGCTGATTATTTGAAAGAAATTATCCGATCAAAAATATGGGTTGATAATCCCTATCTTATTAATGCTATATGAAAACGACTAGCTACTGAAGAGGATATGGTCAGGCTGATGACAGCCGAATTTTGGAACACGTCGATTCAAGAGGGCACACAGCCCTTCAAGCCAGCAGTTACCAGAGGGGCCCTCCAGGCCCTTGTTGATAGCGGGCTCTGGAAAGGCGAGCCCCGTATTTCATTGTACATTTTTGATGCATACCTAATGTTGGGCCAAACGGATCGTCGAGATTTCGGATCCGAAGAATTTTGGTGGGTGATTTTCTGCAAAGATTTTGACAATTTTTTCGACAGCAGCAACCGGTCATTGAGCAACTACTACAAAATTGCAGCTGTTGGTCGTACGCGCATTTGTCGATTCAATGCCGACGCCAAAACTTATCTCATACAAATACGACAACCAACGGAGCGCAAAAATTTTCGCGCAATCCTTCCAGCAGTCATTGACGATGCCCTGAAGAAAGCATTGGAATCGGTAAGTATAATAAATGAACGTAGTGATAATTGTTTTTAGACTCAGCAAAACTTGAGGGGTGTCAACAACTTATTGTACAAAAGAACATATTGTGGATACTCTAAATGGAGATATATAATTTTTTAGTTTCTCTGATATCATAACATCAAACATGTCGTTTAAAAAAAAATTTTAAAAATGATTTTGTTTAATCTATTTCTAAATACATATATGTCATTTTAAAATGCCTGTATAAATAAAACACTAATTTTTAATTAAGGTGGGCGCCAAGGATCGTATTGACGTCAAATTGGACCATCCGTCATTGAATTGGCGCGTTTTAGTGCCATTCAAGTCTCGCAGCATCACCAACGCCGACCGCATTTTGAGTGTCGTTGAGCGGGTTCAGGAATCGAATCACAAATTTGATTTCAACAAACAGTTGACGATGAAAGTCGTCGTTATTGATAATCCAAAGGGATCAGGCGGGTGTTTGAGATACAAAAATGCGCGGACGAGGATCGTCAATTTTGACAAATGGTTTCAGAAGCATCCCGGCCCACATGGTGGCTGCTTCATCCAGGCACCTAAATAAAAAATATTCTTTGAACAAACGTATCAATTTTTGTGTAACTGTGTCAACTGATCATATAGTTGTGAAAAATAAAATTTTTTGTATTAATATGTCATTGTTAACTTTTTTATTGATTATTTGTATAATTTTACATCAAAAAGATGAATAATATATTTTTTGAATAAGCATTCATGTGAATAGATATGTAAAGAATAATAATAAATTTTGCCTTAACACTTTGCTGATTACATTTACTAAAAACTAAAATAAATATTATTTCAAAAACTTATTTGTAGAAAATTTTAGATAAAAAACGACGATCAATTGTGTTTGGCACAATCAATAGTTGTGGCAAAAGTCCGGGTGGACAAAGACCCACGGTGGGAATCAATTCGAAAGGGCAATGTTGGCGGACACATTATACAAAAGCAGTTGGCCGAAAAACTGATGGAGGAAGCCGGCCTTAAGGATTATGATGGACCATGTGGATTGCCCGAAATTGAGAAAATTCAAATGGTGCTGGTGCTGTTTGGATACCATATCCAGGTCTTTTCGAAAGACAATTTCAATGATCTCATCTACAAAGGTACCGATGGCAATTTGGATAAAATTTTGTACATATACCTACATGATGAACATTATGATGTCATCAGTCATCACGCGAGTCCCGGCTTTCTTTGGCCGCATTTACTATTGCGACGGCTGCGACAAAGCCTACAGCAACAAGGAAGAGCACCATTGCAATAGTGGCAAATGTTTGGGGTGCAATGGAGCCAATGCGTGTCCATTTCAGGAATGGCGACACTGTAACAAATGCAATAGGTAAAATTATGAAGCTTTATTAAAAAAATTTAGCTAGATTTTACATCTTTATCACAAAAAAAGTTGGTGAGGTTTAGCTATATTCAATATGCTTATCATAATAGCGTCAGTAAGATTTTACTTATTGTAAGAAATTTAAATAATGTTAAAATACCTATTATTATTAATTATTATTAGGTTCGTCTCTAATTTGTTTTTTTTAATTTAAGATGGTTTGTCAGCCTCGACTGCTACCTATGACTTCAATTGGGCGGAACAAGCAAAGGCGCCAAAAAACAAAAAACTCAATCCATATGCGACCATGTCAAAAGATGTGGAGGGTGTGGCGTAATCTTACGCCCTGGACATGCCAAAGGGCATAAATGCGGGCATTTTTACTGTGAGACGTGTCAGCAGAATGTCAAGCGTGAAGGCCACCAGTGCTACATCAGGCCGATTCAAGATACTGCCTGGCCCAAGAAACCGCGGTTCATCTTCTTCGACTTTGAAACCCGCCAAGACATCGAATTCGGATACAATAACTATGGGCTGCGTTGGAAGCATGCGGTCAACTGTTGTGTCGCCTACCGGATCTGCGACGACTGCAAAACGTATATGACGGGCAACTGCGATCAATGCTGGTAGCACTAAGCGCTACATCTTCCTTGGTGACAATACATTGGAGCAGTTTGGCCGTTGGCTGTTCTCTGAGGCCAATTGTGGAGCGACGGCATTGGCGCACAACACGCGTGGATTCAATGGCCAATTCTTATTGGACTATCTACACGTACAAAGGACAATTAAGCCAAAAGTCATCATGAGAGGTATTATTAAAAATAGAAATGCATTTACAATATTGTATATGTTCAATCATATTATAAAAGGTGAAATACTTCAGTTTACACACATATAAAAGATTTAAAGATTTAAAGCTAGAGCTTAACAATTAATCAAAACATATTTTAAAAAATGTTATCTAAATATGTACTATTCAATTCAGCATATTATTTAATTTTTAGGGCTCGAAATATTGTCATTAGAAGCCATCGGAATTTAAGTCATCGACACAATGAACTTTTTGCCTATGGCCCTCAGCGCACTACCTAAAACCTTTGGCTTCAACAAAATGAAGAAGGGGTTCTTTCCCCATTGGTTCAATCAAGTTGGAAACGCCAATTATGTGGGCCCATTGCCAGCTGTCAAATTTTATTTGCCAAATTTTATGAAGGAAGAGGTCAAGGCCAAATACGAAAAATGGTACAAAATGGTCAAGGACCAAATTTTCGACTTCAAAAAAGATATACTCGAGTATTGCAAATTGGACGTCAATATACTCACCTGATGCTCAATGGCCTTCCGGGACGTCTTCATGGCCAAAACCGGCGTCTACTCTTTTGCCACCAGTATCACCATTGCCTCTGCGTGTAATCGAGTCTTCCGCCAAAACTTCTTGGCTGAAGAAAGTATAGGTAAGAACTAGGGATGTTCCGGTTCCAGGTTTTTCAAAAAAAATTGGTTCCGGTTCTTGGAAAACAAGAATTTTGGTTCCGGTTCCAGTTCCGGTTCTTGCGTAAGTTGGAACCGTTGGTTCCGGTTCCGGTTCTTCAACTAGAGAACCGTTGGTTCTGGTTCTTGGTTCCTGTGTTAAAGTATATACGCTCTTGATAGCTTGACTTCACCAAAACATGTGACGATGTAATCAAAAGATAAATTATTCAGGAAGTTGTTTCTATCTGGCAACTGCACGTTCAAATAACTTTTATGTCTAGTTGACAATTTACTTATAAATCACTGAATATTATCTATGTGTTTCTCAATTGGAGGCTTATAAGAAATCGAAATGCTTAATTCATGACGAAGATCTGTTGCAATGGTGGAAAGAGAAGTTTAAGAATTTGCCGATTCTCACGTTTATAGCTAAGCAGTATCTTGCAGCCAGTGGCGGATCTAGGATTTTCCTAAGGAGGCAGCATCCCAACTTTTCCAAAAACAGTCGAACATAGGTCCAAGACGCAATATTTTTTCTTAAAATTTTAAAATTTTCGACAATTTTGTGCTAAAAATCACTAAAATTCTTTGACTTTATCAGGATTCTGGCGCGAAGCAGTTTTTTGTACAAGGTCCGTTTGACATGTACAAAGATGATCCCTAAAAGTCTTTGTACATTGTGTACACACAAATTTTTGGGTACTGTAATATGATACAGTAGCGATTTCAGTGTGGTAAAAACAGAGTTGTTCGACTTTTGGTAGTGTATTTTAGCTGATTTATGGGTCTCTAAGGGCAGAAATCACTAAGGATTGTCTTAAAACGGCGCAAGCGCCTAAAAATTTGACATTTTTCCTTTTGAAATGCAGTTATTGCCATTATAAAGATAAATAGAGCACACAATCAGTCATTTTGACGCAAAGCAATGTAAATTTCTGCAAATTTTAGACCCTTTTAGCAATTTTTGTCTCTCCAAAAATCTTCATACATGTACAAAGATGGTCCCAAAAAGTCTTTGCACATTGGGAAAAATCTTTGTCAAATATAAAAAAACCGTGGCGCGAAGCGCCGGAAATTTCGTGAGATCAAGACGGATAGACGTCAAGAAGCATGATTTACAGCTTGATTTACTGTATTTATAGCATTTGATGCGAAACATCGAAATTTTTAATTGAAAATAGAAGAAAACTATGCAAAAATAGCTGTTTCTGATGCTAAAATTGTTTTGAAATCTACATGAACAGAAAATGGCTTCCAGGTGGCCAAGAAAGTAAATAAATGTAATTAATAGGTATCATCCGGCGCATAGCGCCAAAAAAATTTGAGAAATTATGGTCTCTGAGGGCCAAAAAATAATTGCAAATTGTATATCCATTCTTTATCTCGCCAAATATTTTTGGCAAATATGGGGCGGCCCCCCCGCCCCTTAGATTTGCCCCTGCTTGCAGCACCAGCTACAAGCGTTCTATTGGAACAGCTGTTCAGTTGCACTGGAATCATTTACGACCCTCTCAGAAACAGGCTACATGGCGAAAAAGCAGAACGACTGTTATTTTTAAAATATAATTTAACCAGAACAATACTAAGTTTTAGTCTGTAAACTTTTGGGTAATAATGGGTTGAATTGCTGCTTCATGTCTTCACTAAATTTTATGGAGTTCGATTTTTAACTCTAATTATAAAAAACTGATAACCGACTCCAAAAAAGATCGGTTCCAGTTCCGCTTCTTAGAAAATCAAAACATCAGTTCTGGTTCCAGTTCCGGTTTGTAGAATATCAAAAAATCGGTTCTCGATTCTGGTTCCGGTTCCAAAAAAATGGTTGGTTCCAGCCGGTTCCGGTTCCGGTTAACCGGCACATCCCCTAATTCTTTGACAATATCGATTTTGTTACACCAATTGGGCCCCGTGACGCATTTTTTGGCGGGCGTATCAACGCCATTAAACTCTATCACAAATGCCGGCCGGGCGAAAGGATCAGCTATATTGATGTGTGCTCATTGTATCCGTGGGTATGCAAGACAGGCGTGTTCCCTAAAAAGTAAGATGAGTAATCATTCATCATATATGATTAAATGATTATCCGAGATGCACTTTTAAATAAAAATTTTAATTCAGGCGCTCATTTTTTCAGGCACTATATCTATTTTAGAATATCTACTGTTCTTTTCAGACACCCGGAAATCATCACGGATAATTTCCAAGACTTGTCCGAAAAACCCTACAACGGCATCATCAAATGCGTAGTGGTTCCGCCCCGAGGCCTCTACCATTCCATACTCCCGTACAGGTTCGATGAGAAGCTTTTGTTTCCCTTATGTCGAAGTCCAAATTGGCAAGTACCACATGGATGGAATATGTGGATACATGATCTACGAGTTTTACAGTAATTAAATTTTTAAAATTATATTGTATATAATTTTTTGCTGTTATCTGTACTCAGTGCTGATTTACATACGAATTAATAATTATATTTTTAAATACTTTTTTAGGATGCTACTATCATGGATGTCCACGTTGTATGAAAAAACGATTTGAACAGACAGCTGACCATACCAAAACAGTGGAAGAAGCCTACCAGGCCACAATTGATAGGCGCAAAGAACTGGATGCCATGGGATATACAATAGTCGAAAAATGGGAATGTGATTTGAGAAAGGAGATAGTAGTGAGTATATTTTATGAATAATTTAAAAAAATGTATAAAAATTATATTATGTCATTTGAAAATATGTATTTTCTAGATTAATAGTTGTTTCATATTTATTTAATTGCAGTCCGATGGCAAAATGGCAGGATGAGTAATCATTCATCATATATGATTAAATGATTATCCGAGATGTACTTTTAAATAAAAATTTTAATTCAGGCGCTCATTTTTTCAGGCACTATATCTATTTTAAAATATCTACTGTTCTTTTCAGACACCTGGAAATCATCACGGATAATTTCCAAGACTTGTCCGAAGAACCCTACAATGGCATCATCTAGTGCGTAGTGGTTCCGCCCCGAGGCCTCTACCATCCTGTACTCCCGTACAGGTTCGATGGGAAGCTTTTGTTTCCCTTATGTCGGACTTGTGCCCAACTGCAACTGAGCGAGTGCCAGCACTCGGACAAAGAGAGAGCCCTTCATGGGTCCTGGGTGTCATTGGAATTATACAAAGCCATCAAATTAGGCTATAGAGTAGGAAAATTTTGAAATCTTAATAAAAAAATATAAACTGGAATTCAATTTGTCTAATTTTGAGGTGGTGAAAATCCACAAAGTCTGGCATTACACCAAAATGGAGCGATACGATCCGGCCACAAAATCAGGTGGGTTGTTCACCTCATACATAAATACCTTTTTGCGCCTTAAACAGCAGGCCGATGGTTGGCCTGATGGATGCAAAACGGATGAGAAGAAAGAAGCATATATCCGAAATTACGAAGAAAAAGAAGGTAAAAAGTTTGGCCTTTACAATTTTTTTCTAATTTGTTCTAATACATATAATTTTTTAGGCATCCAGCTGGATAAGGCCCAGATCAAAAAGAATCCTGGCATGAGGGCCCTTTCCAAACTCATGTTGAATAGCTTTTGGGGCAAGGTAAGAATGATAAAGAAAAAATATTTTAGGTCTAGTATTGCATAAAAATCGTCGTATTTACCTATTTTATAGTTCGGCCAGCACAACAATATGAGCCAGAACAAATACTTCACAGAGCCGGACCAATTCCTCAAGCTCATATTTGACGACACAAAGGAAGTAAAATCGATCCAATTTTACAGTGAGTCATTGGCCTACGTAACCTACGCCGTTGAGGACAAATTCTGTAGAAGCGCTAACAAACACCAACCCGATAATTGCATCATTTGTCACAGCCCAAGCGAGGCTAAAATTATATTCATACTTAGAGCAACTCGGCACTCGGGTATTATACATGGACACTGGTAAGAAAAATAAATTTTTAGATATTCTATTGATATTAGTTTCCCCTCTAAAGAATAATTCTATCAATATTTGTTTCCCCTCCCTAAATGCTGGATTATTTGAAACTTTATACCTATATAGATAATACAAATAAGAAAATATTTTCAGTTAAGTATTCCCTCGTCTTAAGAATACTTTTATTAATATTTATTTCATCCTCTTAAAAATAATTCATATTTCCCTCTAGCAAATGGCTTATTTAATTGTATGTTCTTCCATACTCTTTTCAGATTCCATCATATCTTTGACGAAGGCCGATGGACAATTTTGTCGTCGAGACGGGTTGCTACCTCGGCGACATGACGAACGAGCTGAAAGGATATGGCGCCAACGCCTACATCGATGAATTTGTGGCGGGCGGGCCGAAGAACTACGGCTACCGCGTTGTTAATGGTGCCGGCAAAATTGTGGCCAAAACGCATAAAGTCCGCAGCGTTTGGCTTCATTTTGAAAACAAAAAGTCGATCAATTTTGACATATTGAAATGTATGATCTTCGCCTTCGTCCAAGGCGAAGAGGTGGTCAAAACTTTGTTCGAAAAGAAAATCCTTTGGGATAATGAACAAAACGTCTTCACTGAGACATGTAAAAAGGACTATAGGATCGTCTATACGAAATGGCAAATTGTTGAAAATTATTGTACACTCTCGTTCGGGTTTTAATTTTTTTTGTTCTTATAATTGCGTAATATTTAATCACCGCCTTGTTGTAATGTTAACTCTGTAAATAGTGTTCGATTTTATATTTAATCAACCGGCTAAGATAGTGGTATTTATCGGAATAAAATAGACTGCCGGCAAAAATGCACAGCAATAGGTAAGCAAAACTTGGAGATTGGCGGGTTCTGGTGGAACCGAACCTAGAATTTACATTAGACCTATAAGTCAAGCTTAACTCAATAAACACTATTACTTTCTGACTAGTTATGAAATGAAAAATGAAATGAATGAGATAGAAACAGACGGCTGGGAAACAGGATACCCTCTCCTCAATAAAAATGATCTGAAAATTTAGTTATCCCCAAAAATGGAATTCTGATAGCTTCCCCAATTTTCTCATATACCAACCTGCATTAAGTAGGTACTCTTGCTGTAGTGTAAAGTAGATGGGTGTACAGTATACCTGGTTGACTTGATCCACAAGTTTAAAATGGTCTACAGTATACCTTGTGCTATTGTTTATATTCAATCTACAGTGTTAAGTAGGTAGCCATGGTTATCCCCAACTATGATTATTTACAGTAAGACTTTTGTTTGTGATTTGCAAGTTTAAAAACATCTCACAGTATACCCATAGTTCAGGTTAACCATGATGTGACGTCATCCCTTAGATCGCAACACAAAACATATAGCCTATGCTTCAACACAGGACCATGCTAAAGCATTGCCTATGCTTAAGCATTGGCTATACTTTGTGTTGGGCCCTAGGGAGACATGCTTAACTACTGTGGCTGTGGATAGACCTCACTGGCTTTGCGGTTTGGGTATGGCGTCAGATAAAAGGATTGATCCTGCTGTTGACGCGAGCGTGATTGCGGCCAAACCTGATGAGTTTCGCGATTTGGTTGCGATTGTTGGCAAAACTCTCATGGCTGCTGTTGTTGCGGACGCAACATACGGCCCGCAGAAGACTGCAAATACGATTCAGAATGCAAGTGCATACCCGAATACTGTTTTGGCTGAGTTGGAGCCTGCAAACGCAATTGCATTTGCAAATATGGCTTTGTTTGTGATTGTGATTGTGAGCACGGCTGCAATTGGGAGTGCAATTGCCGGGACAATTGCGGAGCTTGCCGCCTAGCGCCTCTGTGGCTAGCATTTGTTTGTTGTTTTGCGCGCGCTTCTGCTCGGAGGAGCCTTTTCATGCATTCTTTTTCTAAATTGCTTAATTGGCGCAGGGTGCGCTGCGTTTTTGTGTCATAAAATTTGTTTAGTTGACGACAATGTTCATCTTCAGGCATTGAACAAATGCCTGATGCAACAGTGAGCAAACCGGCGCAACGCAGACGCGTCACTTGTCGCGGAATTTTGGGAACGAGTGCTTCCCTTTTGCGCTGTTTGATGACCATGCACGATTTTCGCATTGTGATTTGAGCCGGTATGGACAAATCAACATCTTGCCTTTGGAGCTTTGCCGTGGACCCGTGTGGGTCTTGCAAAGAGGCTTGATGTCTGTCTTTGCAGATTTTCTCTAAATCCGCCTGCAGTTTATGTTTCAGGTAATAGGCCAATCGTTGGCGACCTTTGTACCAATCAAACTGCACCAGGACAGCAAATTCCGGATCTGTTTGAAGACGAATGGTCCAAATTGTGTTGATGTAATTTGGCCTGGTCTTCAATGCATTCAGCTAATTCTGGTAATTCCGTAAACGCTTTGACTGGCGCCGGCGTGTATGAAGGGCCAAGAAAAGCCACACGCAGCATGTGACGCAGCTGCTCAACCATACGCCAGGCTATGCCAGAATCGCCATAGGCGAAAGCAAAAAATTGGAAACGTTGGTCCAAAAATTCCAATAGCACTTTTGCGTGTATGACATCTGGTGATGAGAAAACCGGTAGTAAACGGTATTCCAGCTTCATATTCAGTTTGGAATTCGCGGAAATTGTCAAAAACGTCGAACATTTGCCGCATTGTGACCAACAATGGTGCCATATGATCTGGTGCGGGGCACACTCGGTGCGGCAATACTTCAGGTTTAATGTTCCGTGCTTGGCTATCAGTCACAACACTCGGTGTTTTGAGGTACTGGTGACTGACCAAGTACTCTAGCGGAACTTCATATAGCATCATTCCGGTAGTTATGAAAAATCGATTTCTCACAAACTAATTGTCCGGATAATACAGATGTTGGAACATGCTCGGTTGCATGATAAAATGCGGCGATGGTCCACGGTCAACCGCTATCGCGGGTTGTGCGATGGCTGACAGAACCAGAGGGTGCTGAGGTGCATCAGAGGCAGACAAACGTCGCAAATGGATTGTGAAAACGTTATTGTAGTGCACTTGTACTGCATCTAACAGTTTGTCATACATGATAGAACCTTCTCTGTCACCTAAATAGGTGCGCAAATCGTGCAAAACATCAGGAGTTATGTAGCACGGGGGTTCGCAAGATAAAATTTCGACCATTTGGAAAAAATGTGCCATAAAACGAGTGCAATTGTGCTCCTGCACATTTTGTTTGGCTTATGCATTTTTGCGAACAATTTCAACATGTGGTGGTGGTGTTTTGTCCACATTTGGCGGTATATTTTGGATACCCAGTGGCTGTACGCGCACATTGGCATCTGAGATACCTGCCAATTTGGCCATGGATGGTGGTGTGGTAACACATTGCGCCCGCTTGCACCACAAGTGTTTGTGGCCATGTGAATTTGTGGCACGGCCGGTAGCACAATTTGCGACACACTAGATGGCGGCAATACAGGTTGCCTTTGCTGGTGGCGAATCCAAAATATTTACAATTTGTATCGTTTCCTGTGGGAATGGGGCATTCTCATTCCAATTTGATTGCTGTACAGGCAAAGGAAACAGATTCAGAGCACCCGACAACTCTTGGGGCAACGTTGCCAAAGGTTGCAGTTGGTCGAGAGACCCTGGAGGCACGGATAAAATACATCCCGTCAGCGAAGGTGACAAGTTTGCTTCTTCAGTGTTTGGCAATGGTTCGATTCCGACCATCAGAGTTTTGTCTTGCAACTCGGCATGCAAAGGAGTTGCAGTGGCCAGCGTAGATGTGATAGTCACAACAGCGGCTGGTTTGGGAACAGTTGCTATGGGCGGGCCCAGCTGAGAGCTGGCATCGTCCTGCAACTTACATACTGCTAGGTACAGGTTTTCCCATATAGTGTCAAATGACGGCGTCTCTGCCGTTGTGGTAACCACGGTAGCCGCAGCTATGGCCGCTTCAGGCTGGGTACACGCGCAAATAGAAGTCTTTGGGCTCCACAACTTCTTTGCCTGAGGAAGCTACATTGGCCTCAACAGCCGAGCTGGTTGATGCTTGGCCCTGTGATGGCGTGTTGGACAACGGACATCGCACTTTCTTTTTCCTTGGGCCTTTTTTGACGCATTTTTCATCGTCTTTAAAAGAAAAAGGCAACGGCGTTCCATCTTCCGTGATTCTGTTATTAGCTGAGTAGGCTTCCATCAATATGAAGACATTGATGGTAATCAGCGGGTCCAACGCCATATAAACTTGCATGGCACAGGTGAGTGGTAGGCTCCACGCCTGACCCCAATTGTCTGGGTCATCATCGTCAATGAACATATCAAAGAAAAACTCGGCCAATTGTTTTAACTTGTGCGATTTGGCTCTGATGCCATGACGAGCCAGTAAAGGTTTGTGCTTTACTAAATGTGTCAATAATTATTGCCGAGAATGGATTTTTCCAGCACATATTTTGGCGAATTTCGGCATTAGGAATGGCCAAAATTTCTTCAAACGTGGGCCCATACACGTGAAAATATGCTGAGACGATCCTGCTTCGGGTCATGACACACTAGCCATACGTCCATGAGAGACGTTGCTAGCAACTGATGTGAACCCAAACGGAGGTGTGGTAAAACATGACACGTCCCAGGAGACTACATGGCCTGAATGCGCTGGCCAGCATTATATAACAGACAAATGGGCCATTTTTGTCCGGATACGTGGGACAAATTTGTTTGAAACTGCTCTTCCCAGTCCATAAATTTCATGTCTTTACAATCATTTACAAACTCAGAATTGTAGCCTAAGAACAATTTGCCATGTATCAAGTTTGAAGGCTGCAGAAGCGCAAGCATGGCCTCAAACAATTTTTGTTTATTGGTGACAAGCACAGTTGGGAGTATGTTCTAGTTTCGGCACGCGCAGCGTAGCCAGCAGTAGACGCCCAAAAGTGTCGGCTCCACCAAAGTTCTTGGTTATTTACACGTTTTTTATGATATTTAGCTTCATTGCGCTCATATTTTATTGTTTGTATACCTAGCGCTTCCAAATCCTCAACGACTTCATTGTCATTTTGCGGCAATGGGTTTGGGAAGTTCAACCGCCGTGAGGCAGCCACTTCCACCATTGCCGCGCAAAACTCATCTAGGTTTGTTGGGTCATGGCCTTGGAATGAAAATCGTTGACCAGCTGACTCCAGGAGCGCTGCTTTGCTAGGAGCCACCTTTGTCAGCCATGGGTCTGCAAAAGGGAAAACATCAGATAATGGTACTGCATGTGCAGTTTTAGAGCCATTTAACAAATGTACTGGCGCGCAGTCCCTTAATTTTTTCTCCCTGCCCGGTAAGTCCAGAAAACTTATCACTACAGCCGGGGCAAGAGGGCGATGTGGTAACTTTACCAAAACAAAATCGCCAGGGACATATGCATGCTTTACGGCAATTAAGTCCGAATATGGTAGTTTGGGCTCTGGTAGCAGTCTATTCCGATGAACATGATGCGTAATTAACGGATTATAGACATAAGTGATTTTTGCGGTTTCCGGTGTAGGTAAAGCAACGATTCGATAAGGACCTACACGTTTAGGTGATAATTTACCGATTTCAGGTTGAATTACCGATGTATTATTGAGATAGACAATATCCAAGACAGCAAAATTAGTTGCGGTGACAGCTTTGTCATATTGCGATTTTTGCTGCTTACGCGCTTGAGCTAAATTTTTAGACGCGATTTCATGCAAGATCTTGCAAAGTCAGCTTTAAATCGATGACATACTTTTCCGCAATAGGTTGTAAATTCGGATTTATTGTGAAGTCATTTATGAGTAAAGTATCGAGAGGAAATGCGGGTTCGCGACCATACAGCATTTCAAAAGGTGAAATATTTGTTGACGCTTGTGGAGTCACGCGATACGCAAACAACGCAAACGGCAAATACTGCTCCCAATCATACTCATTTCTAGCACTCAATTTGGATAGGCCGTCAATAAGAGTTCGATTATAACGTTCCACAAGACCATCACACTGGGGGTGATATGGGGTCGTAAAAATTTTTTGAATGTTTAGTAATTTACAAACTTCCGAAATTAGGGCAGATGTAAAATTTGAACCCTGATCTGTTAAAAATCGTTTGGGAACTCCATAATGTGGGATAATTTCTCTGAGCAAAAGATTTGCAATAGTTGTTGCTTTTATGTCAGAAACAGCAAAAGCTTCCACGTATTTGGTAAAATAATCCATGAAAACTACAATTTGGTCATTACCGGAGGGAGATCGCGGCATATGCAAGCAATCACACGCAATAAGTTCGAAAGGCGCGGATACTTCGATTGGTTGCAATGGAACAGATGTAGAATTTAATGCGACCTTACGTTGTAAGCACACATCACAATTCTTACACCATGCGATCACATCATTTTCCATGTGCGGCCACCAATAACGCATTTGTATGGCGGGTAAAATTTTACGCGATGAAAAATGTGCTCCAAAAATAGAGTCATGAAATTTGGTTAAAATGAAACGACACAATGATTTTGGTATTACTATTTGATGCACAGATGGTAGGCAAACGCTTAGGTTGAAAACGACAAAAAAGAATATCGTTTACGAGAAAAAATTTGTCACAATATTTTTTTGTTGTTAAATTATTCAACGCGATGCAAATTTTATGTAGTTCATCATTGGCGCGTTGCTCTGCGAGTAAACGCGCAGGCGTTAGCATTTCCGCTTTTTCTGCATCGGTAAGTTGAATGCAGTTTGCAAAACGTAGGAGGTTTAGTATTAGTTGGATCAGTAGGCGCATTAGGATTATTAGTTGGTGCATTAGGAGTATTATTGCGCGGTCGGTCAGGTGGGACCGGTTTGTCCTCGGATTCAGAATCTTCCGAGTCTAAATTTGCAATATTAACGATATTTTTGCGCTCAAGTTTATATTTACGTTCAGCATGATCATATTTAGGATGTTGTGATAAAAGATCCGCTACGCAGTTATATGCGCCAGGAACGTACACGATCTCATATTCATACTCCTGTAATTTGAGACCCCAGCGGCGTAAATGACTCAATGGGTCTTTTACGTTTACGAGCCAGGTTAGCGCTTGATGATCGGTCTCAACAATAAATTTTTTACTGTACAGATAGTGTCAATAATGCTTGATGGCCCACACCACTGCTAGCGCTTCTTTTTCCAAAGTAGCATAGTTACATTTGGCAGAATTTAGCATGCAACTAGCGTAGCTAAGAATAAAACGATTTTTTGACGGTAAATGTTTTTGAGTCAAAATAGCACCTAACGCATAGTTACTTGTGTCAGTTGTTAAAATAAATTGGTGCTCATTGTCGAATTTAGGTAGTTGCAAAATTGGTGGAGAAGTAAATGCTTTTTTGAGAAGCTCAAAAGCAGTTTGGTGTTCGGCCGTCCAGCAAAATTTGACATCTTTACAAAGAAGATGGAATAACGGTTTAGCGATTTTAGCGAGATCTTTAACAAATTTTTAAACCATTGGACTAAGCCAAGGAATTTCTGCAAAGATTTAACGGTTTTCGGTATGGGAAATGCGACTAAATCTGCGACTTTAGACATATCCGGAGCGATGCCCAGCAAACTTATGCTATGGCCGAGAAATTTTACTTTGGCGTGAGCAAGATGACATTTATCAGGTTTAACCCGTAAGTTCGCGTTTTGAAGTGCAATGAAAACATTTTCAAGATCTTTTAAATGTTCTTTGAATGTGCGCAAAAAATGATTATATTGTCGATATAAACAAGGCAAGATTTCCAGTTGAGACCTGCGAGCACTAGCTCCATTAGCCTCTGAAAATCTGCAGGCGCATTTGTTAAACCAAAAGGTAAGACTTCAAATTCATAATGACCAACAGGGCATATAAATGCAGTTTTTTCGCGAGATTCTTTATCGAGAGGAATTTGCCAATAACCGGATTTTAGATCTAATGTGCTAAAATATGCGGCAGAGCCTAAGGTATCAAAATAATCGTCGAGTTGAGGAAGAGGATATACTTGCGTTTTAGTTACGTCATTTAAACGGCGATAGTCAACAACAGGTCTTAGGGAACCGTCCTTTTTTCCTATAAGAAACAATGGACTAGCCCATGGACTGGTTGTAGGCCAAATAATTTTGTCAGCAAGCATTTCATTAATGATTTTTTGCATAGATTCTCTTCTAGAATGCTCAACACAATAAGTTTTTCCAACAACGGGTGGATTATCCCCAGTATCAATATGATGTTTCATTAAAGGGGTACGTCCGAGAGGTTCATTTTTTGACGCAAAAATAGAGTCGTATTTTAGACAAAGTTCACGAATTTGTTGCTGTTGCTGAGAATCAATAGTGGAGCCGTTTAATGCTTTATTTGATTGACGCAAAAAGTTCAGGTGTCCTATCATCAGGATTTGCGACATGAGACACAATTTCAATGTCAGAGGATTAAAGAACCTATAATATCACCCAGAATCAATGCGGATTGGCGCTTTAGAGATGTTACAAACGCGAACAGGAATTATAGGCTGTGATGCATCGACTATGGAAGGAGCAACTAAAAGTGAAGTTTTTTCCATGAAATCGGAATTTGGTTCAAATAAAGCGATATCGAGATCACAAGAACCATGACTTATGAATCCAGGTGTGATTAATTCATGTTGAGGTTGTATGATTACAGGCTCAGGCAGCAAAACATGCACACACGCAAAACCAGAAGTGGTCGTGTTGGGTTTCGCGCGAAATTGGATTTTTTCAGATAGTGACAATAAATTAATTTTTATGCCGTTTATGATAGCACAACGCTCAATAGGATTAACCCACATTAAAGCGGCTTCACAGAAATCATATCCCAAGAGGATGTCTTCCGGCAGATGGTCTATGATAGCTACTAGTGTAGAAATAGATTGTTCAGCGATAGTGATAGTCATGTTTACTTTATATTGTACGACTGTGGTAATTTTGCCCCAGCCATGAACAACTTGTGAGATTTGTTTAGGCGGTAGATTAAAACCAAGACGTACAAAATGCAGAGGTGGTCATCATGGTGATCTATGAGAACCTGTGTCTATGAGAGTGGGCATGTCTATGCCATGAATATCAACGAGAATGGTGGGTAAATTAGTCCAAGCATGGCTCACAATCGGAATATTCGGATTGGTGGTTTTAATCTGAGGTGAATTTGTTTTTTCATAGATTGCGGGACAAAGCTGTAAGTGCTCGTACTCTTTGAGAAATTCTTGCAACGCAAATAAGTTGGAACGCGCGCTAGGTTCTGGCCCTTTCGCAGTAACCGTGTTTAAATCATTAGGAGATGTAAGGGTTGGCTGCGGTTGGGGCGAATTTATGGTGGGTTGGCAATCTGCAGCGTATGTGACGTATGGGCGATTGGGACCGCTATCATTGTGATAGTTTGAGTTATAATATGTTCCACGCTGTTCGTTAGGAAACTGGACAAAAGGTGCATTTTGTCGTGACTGATTTGCATATTGATTATCATAACACGAATTTCGATAATTGGCATGCGAATTTTGTTAATAATTGTTATGATTTTGCCTAAAATTCGATCATGCTTGCCTCGAGTCAAAGCGATTATCATTATTCGCATAGTTTGCTGAACGATGTTGGCTAGAGTTACAAAATCGCGATTGGGAATAGTGTCGGTTTTGCAAATTTGAACGCAATGGCAAACAATTTTGCTGCAAAAAAGAATGCAACTGTCTGCAATTGCGAGCCATGGGACTGTTTTTATTGTGGTCAGGATAATTATTATTATAAGACAATCCTTGTTGCTGACGCGTAAAACATTCTTTGTAGATATGACCTATGTGCTTACAAAAGGTACAGTACTTACGAGAGGAATTTTCTGGTTTCTCAGTGCACGATGAACAATGAAATGTTTTCTGGCGCAAGCGATTGGGCTCATTTTGGTTAGACGCACAAAATGTATCTTTAGGTATTGCGCCTCCTGTAGGAGTGGCTGTTACGGATACATACGGCGTTACTGCTTTTTTATTTGCGTACTCATTATTAGCAAATTCAGCATTTATTGCGTTATCCAAAAATTCAGCCAGCAATGCTTTAGGCTTTTTATAATACGCTTCTTCAAATATTTCAGATATTGAGCCTTTTTTCAATTGATGACGGAGCAAATGATCAAAATTATGAGAGTCGACATCAAGATAAGGATCTGCTTTTATTAATTCTTTGTGAAGTGCAAGAAAATATGCTTTAACCGATTTGTTAGGCTGCTGTTTATGTTCCAAAAAACGATCAAAAAGCGTTTTGGTATCCAAAGGACAAAATTCCGCTATTAACGCATGTTTTGATTTTGTATAAGATTGTTTTATATCAGCAGGTAATGAAAGAATAAGCGCAAAGCATAGGGATCTAAGAATGATGGCATAAATTTTACACGATCCGATTTATCACTATTGTACATATCAGCGAGCGATTTAAATTCTGCAAAATATGCTTGTATATCTAATTTATCACCATTGAAAAATTTTTTATTTGCGATTGCAACTTTCATTTGTGATATGAAAGGTCCACAATTTAAAGAATCAGCAAGATGTGATTTGCTATACAAAGAACCGGATGAAGAATCCGAATTGTGACGATGACAATGGCGACGCGATTTACTTTTGTGACATGTGTGATGACTACGCGAGCAATTGTAGCTACTCGTTGAGCTTTTGACAGAAAGTTTTACGTGACGTCTCCTTTTGGATGACTCAGGTAGTGGCGCGGATTCATTTTGCAAGTTACCAGGTTTATTATTTATGCCAGATAAGTTTATTTCTTGCGGTTGCATTTCTATATTTGAGGAATGCAAAATAGAGTTATTTGGTGGTATTTTGAGATTTGCAGGATTTGGTACATAATTATTTGGAGGTATTTCGCCATTAGGCGGAAAATATTGCAGCGGTGGAGGATGTATAAGCTTCTGCAAATTCGAATTTAATGCATTAGGCACAAAAGAAGATACATTACAATTTAACAACAGCAATGGCTTATTTAACGACATCTGTGAAATCAATGCCAATGGCTGCAAAATCGTAGGTACATGTTCCAAAAAATCCGAATTTTGAGGTGGTTGCAAAACCGTACTTGAAGGGTTTCGAGATAACTCAGATGCTACAGGGGCGCGGTTCGAAAAATTTTGTGCAAACTTTTCTGGAACAATTTCAGAAGGTGATCGAGAATTTAACGTGCGGTTGCCTGAGGACAACATAGAAAATGCGCAATGCGCATTTTCTGCACGCTTAGCATGTTGCGCATTAAATTCAGAAAAATTTTTGCTATCGATAGAGTGGTTATTGTGCTGAGACAGATTATTTTTGGTGCAATTAGAAACCAATTGTGGCTTAAGCAAATTACTTAATTAAACGCGCAGTTTACGCATTTCATCTGAAATTTTCTTTTTTATCTTGATATAGGCGCAAAGAAAGGTCAGAAAATTGCCTATGACTAGATTGTAGCGCCTCTAAAAGAAGTTCATTAGTCACGCCAGATTCAGCACGAGTATTATTGGCATTTTAGCTTGTACTATTATTACATTCTACGTTGGAACCGGCATTATATGGCTCAGAACCAGTTTCCTGGTTATTTGACGTGTTAAGGGTGCGCGTAATATCAATAATTGTATTATTTGATGAATTATTGTCAGTAGGATTCACAAACTGATTAATGAGCGATTGCACATTACCGATTATACACTCATTGTCAGAGCGTGAAACATGCGGAGCATATAACGACGGGGGTAATTGATCATTATTCAGACTATTATTTGCATCATTACTCACATCATTACTTGCGCTATTTGAATCATCAGGCGCGGTATTTAATTGGCTAGTCAGATGAGATGGCGTAGAAGGTTTTTTCAATTTTCCAGGCGGTGTTCGCAAAGTTTTCTTCCCTGCCATGTTGGGTATCAAAAACGACAAAAAAAATCTAGCTTTTGGTAAGAAAAATTTCAGTACGTCGAAATTTAGCAAAAAATAAAAGTTCCGAATTTAACCTTTTTTTGTTTCAAAAAACTGGTTTTTCACGTCTGGAGTACTCGCTTACGCTTGGTAAGGTATACTAGCGTGAGATGAGCAATTATACGCAGGACTAAGCCTAAGCAGCAAAAGGCATGCGAGCTTAGAAAAAACGTAGGCAAAAAACCTAGGTGGCAAAAAGTATCGTCGAGAGAGAAAAATGATGAATCGTCGCCTGAGAATCGACGTTTATAGAAAAATATGAGCGTCCTTGCTGTCTTTGTCACCAGAGGGCCGACGGAAATAGAAAAATAATAACGACTTTGCCATGATACACAAAATTTTGCCATGGACGCTTACTTAAATGCGCACTGCCACAAACATGGTCGATACATTAACAAAGGTGAACAAAACATTATACATATTTAGATGGCCAAAAATAATGATTTTTGGATAGAAAAAGAAATTTTAGATGACTGATCAGTTAGGCTGTAGCTAGCAGCCCCAAAGGAGGACATTCCAGTGTAAATGTAGGGGTTCGCACTGTACCTACTGAATCAGCACAGATACAGACACGCCTGACATTTGCCTTCGGGACTTACTTAGGTACCTATCTCTGCTCTTAGTGCTGGTCCGAATCGCGTAGTCACAGGGCAACTTCGATTCGCTGGACCCTTGTAGACCTACGGCTTTGATCCCCTTGGTCCTAATATTGCTGACCGCTTCTTGTCGGGTGATCTCAGCAGCTACGCCCTAAATCCTAAGTGTACCTACCTAATATCCCGGAATGCTCGCGAGGTCAGTTGACCTATCTCAACCCAGCTCAAGTTGATGAATTAACTTATTTTCAAAGTTTACACTTGTCTTGAAATGTTTCTGGTTCCTAATGTACGTAGCACAATGAAATTTGAAAACAACACCAACGAGCTCTAAGCTGATCAGTCATCATAAATAATTAAATAAGATTTTTGGCTAATTTTAGGGTTGAGAAAAGAATATTGAATTTTTGACGAAATAAATAATCAAAAAGTATTTACCCTTTCCTATCCACAAAAATATCAGAAGTCCTCGACGTCGGGAGCCGGCCTACCTCACCCTCGATATATCAGATCCCTGGGTGGGTTTTCTAATTTTATTCATGATATGTACACACGGCAGTCAGCCGGTAAGAAACAAAAATATCACTAACGGATAAAATCGAAGCAAACGACGAATTTGTCAAACAGCCAACTAACTATCCCATCACAGGATCCTTACAGTAGATAAAATTTAAGATAACAGATTATCATTAAACTAAAATTACTTTTTATCAATTCGAATGTTCTAGAATACAATAAGCGGTAACACGTAAAACAATTACTATTAGCATATACTTAATTCTATTTTACTGGACAAGTATCTAATTGATTTTGTAATAAAAAATTAGGGATTTATTTGAGAACTGAAGGCATAGCCACGAGCTCACACATCGCACGGATGGCTACTCGAAATTGGCTATGTTAACCGATACAGTACCAAGCTGTTGTCGGAAGGCATACGCGAACTACTGGAAAGAGTTCGCACCGTGTAAATCTCGCAGTTACACTCCCCCACGTTTCGAAAAAAATTGGAAACACAGTAGCGAATTATTTTGGGGGCAACTGGCGGCTACACCGTCTCAACATAAGCGAACGAAAAAAGAAAAATAATAATAACGCGAGCTGATAGCAACGTTCGCGCTCAGGAACACTCTCAATGAAGCTAGTTCCTGTTTTAGCTTATCAACTTGTCTGAGCAATTCTTCGCTTCTTTAACACAAAGTTCTTTGCGCCCGAAGTCGTACCTTTTTGCAACAAAAACTTCGGCTACCTTGCCTTCCTTCAGTTCCCGGGTAAGGAAATTTTTGAAATGAAAAAGTTTGTAGATTGGGTGTAAACCCCTTGTTTGTTAAGGAATTGAGATATGTTAATAGTAATACCGCTAATTGCGCAATTATTTTAAGACACGAGATTATAAGGCAAGTAAGAGCAATTATGCATGAGCAAAAATTAAAAGCATAGACAAAAAATTAAAACACGAGGTAAAGTCATGATGAGGAATGCAATTATATGAGATTGACGAGAAAATATAGCACCAGAAATCAAGAAATTACAATGATAAGCGAATGCAAAAAATGTCAAACAAAAAAGAAAATAACATGACGCAAAAAAGTCCTGGAATCCACATCCGGAAAAAACGAACTGCTGGTCGATAAGACGGCAAGTGCAGAGTTTCTGGCTTCGAACTTCAAAGTTCAATAGCGATCCCTATAATTGGGCTTTGACGCGTGGGATTTGCCGCGGCAACGCGAGACAAACAATTCACGGTCGGAGTCCGTGTCACGGCGAGTGTTTCGAATGCTCCCTATCTTGATATGGCGATGGAGCATGCACATATAGGCGCTGGCGTAAAATACGATGCGGATTGACAGGTCGATCATCATCCTCATCGTCATCAGTGTCAGCGTAATGACGTGGTGTCTGAGCCCTCATCGCATATGGCTCTGGAATAAAACCGTAAAAATGTCCGTGATGCGACTCTTGCAAACGTTCCTTGGGCTGCAAAACAGGCCATGGCTGTGGTAATAATGGTTCTCGCCGAGGAGGCGGCTAGTAGTTAAGCGTGTCTCCCTAGGGCGCAACACAAAGTATAGCCAATGCTTAAGCATAGGCAATGCTTTAGCATGGTCCTGTGTTGAAGCGTAGGCTATATGTTTTGTGTTGCGATCTAAGGGATGACGTCACATCATGGTTAAGCTGAACTATGGGTAT
>JAVLUZ010000223.1:53881-82197 GCA_036768485.1 Mermis nigrescens | reverse complement strand
AACATCCATGTATGACTTGCTACAATTTCTAAATATTGTCTTGTTTTCTTATGAATTTGACTACTCTACTACAATGACTTCGGGAAGTATTGCAGTAATTTTGGATGGCAAGGAAATAGCGCGCAAATGATTGCCCTACAACAATTGCGCGCCAAACTACTGCTCTGCGCCTAGCATTTACGCCCAACAATTGCTCGCGTAACCATTACTCGCCCGACAATCGCTCACCTACATACGAGTCCGTTTCACACAATTTCGGTCATATATTTAAAACTATCTCCGGCAATAACCTGATAGATTGCGATTATAGCATTGATCATAGGTAGCGCGTTAGCGCCGTACCTACCTCTTCTCTGGAAGTACCCTCGACAAATGCCCCTCACAGCCATAACGACACACTGAGAGGTGCGGTTTTTTCAGAGTAGATGATAAAAAACTTAGGACCTCCATTTTTCTTGTTTACACTCAATACCGAGCTAATCGTGATTGTGTAATGTTTACACCGAAAATTCACATGATCGACGGAGGGCCGAAAATTTTTTCAAATGTTCTCCCTGATTAGTAGCTTACGAATCTGGTCTTTTCATTTCTTTACACTCATTAGTTGTTGCGCAGGGGTGTAAAGTAGACCGTTTTTTTCCTGTTTTTATGTGCAGAAGCATATCTAAATTACTTTTATTCTATGCAGTCAGATTGGTTTCAAAAGATAGACAGTTATAAAATCTGGGGAGTGTTTTTTTTCTTTCGAAAAAGTAATATTTTCAATTTTAGATGCGGTTTATTGTGAAGAGTCTCGGACAAAAATATTTCTTTCCTACCATATTCTCCACTTAGTAGACAGAACGTTGTAATCATCTTTAAATGTGCCACACGTCAAAATTTATTTTGTTTCTTTAGAATCAATATTGCGTTATCAGTGCAGGTGTAAACTTTACACTAAAAAAATTCTTCCCGCCCAGAGCGTCGTGGATGATGAATTTTTAAAAATGTTACCCGTAAAGTCAGAAAAACGAATCTGGCCTTTAAACTTTTCTACAGCCAGTGTTTGTTGTGGTATGAAGAGGCGAACTTTGAATTATACATCTGTTTTCTTATGCCGATAGATAACTCGTATTGCTTATTGTTTGATCAGATTTTCTTGTTTCAGAGGTTTTTGACTCGTCTTTTAATAAATAAATATTTTTATTATCATAAAAGCACACTTTCTCTAGGCAACACGAAAAGGTCAAAAAAATGGTCTTAAAAGTGGTCATATGGCGAAAAAACACCATTTTTCGACGTTTCTCATCAAGCACTATCCAATGGCATCAAAGAATTGCTAAAAAAGCAAAGAAATTTTCTGGGGGAGGGGTATTTTGATTTCTGGGGAGGGTATTTCAACTTCTGAGAGGGTTGCATACCCCCCAAACCCCCCACGCCCATGTTTGGTCCCCTCCTTTTACATCCTTAATAATCCACAATTCCAAGTATATTCATCTTTTTTGTTCCATCGGAGCATTTTTTCTTTGCTAGTCTGATATATAATTACTGTAAGAAAAATGCTCCGATGGAACAAAAAAGATGAATATACTTGGAATTGTGGATTATTATGGATGTAAAAGGAGGGGACTAGGAAAAATCTACCTAAAGTCGGAAAATCTGCTAAAAATCACACTTTCTCTAAGCAACGCAAAAAATCGATGTATATTCTGCGGCCAACAGATTAAAATAAATATTAAACCATAACAATGATTGAAACAGCAGCACGTTAGCTATGCAGTAGCTATGGAAATGATATTAAGTAAACTAACAGTCTTCCAAGCCAATTGAATGAAATAGCAAACATCGAAGACAAGTGAAGACATGGTTGGTTTAAAACAGTAGGAAACGCGTAAGTTGACTTGAAACAGACTTAATGTAGATACACTAGCATGCCCGAAACGATTGTGTGCACTAATCAATCGGCTCCTGCTTTGCTTGCTATAATGCTCATAAAATAAAACAACTTTAAATACAATACCTCTTAGTTTTCTATCAATCAGGTGCCAGCAATTTAAAAAAGTAACCTTGATAGATTTCGTTTATACACTCTTATCTGAAACTTCGAACATTATTTAAAAAATACACTTTTTTAGAGGCCGCAGAATATACATCGATTTTTTGCGTTGCTTAGAGAAAGTGTGATTTTTAGCAGATTTTCCGACTTTAGGTAGATTTTTTCCTAGTCCCCTCCTTTTACATCCATAATAATCCACAATTCCAAGTATATTCATCTTTTTGTTCCATCGGAGCATTTTTCTTTGCTAGTACACTACTTTTAATTAGCGTGATTTGAGTACATCAGTCAGTAAACACAATCAGTAACATGCCACAATAATGACAACAGTCCAAGAACGCGGAAAACAATATTGTTCTTAACGTCAGCATTATCCTTTTTAAACAAGACAACCTTATTGACACCATCCATTTTCAAATTAAAACTGCATTAAGTTATTTCTTCTTAATGTGCAGTTCACTTATAATCAAGCACAAAAATTTAACCAACGAATTCACATTGCAAATCCTCACTCAATCAATACACAAGCACAATGTGTTGTGACTTTTGAAATTGAAAACGCCCAATTTTCAATTTTCAAATTGAAAATTGGATTAATTTTCAAATTGAAAATTGGGTGTTTGAATTTGCGATAAAGAAAATAATCAAAAGATAGTCACTTGGTTTATTTAAGCCGAGTAATAAAATAACGACCGTCCACCAATTCCAAACTAAACGCGACTAATCTGATCACTATGAAAAAGTTTTGAAAAATGAGCTTGCTAAGCGAGAGTTGTAAACCAAGAAAACTTAAAGTTAAAACCTACCATTAAATTATTAAGAGAATTATAAAAGATTTTAAACTTCAAGAAAATGGAAAAGGCGGGATGTTGGTAAATTAGAAGGCAAAGTTTTTCGGCAAAAATTCAAAAACTTCACGCAAATATCAAATGTAAGGAACACTAACTCTTTGATTTGGTAGTAGAATAAATTTGTAGTATAGACTACATATTAACAACAAATGAATAGTGCAAACTTTACACAACTACTAGGTGTAGAGAATACTAACAGTTTACGGCTTATTAATGTACATGATTACAATAAAGCTGCATATCTTTCACGACTTCTGTGCACAGTAGTGTGATTGCTGGTTCATTTTAAACCACTTTTGCAGGCAATTTACATCAATTAAACGATAGCTCTCCATGTGCAAGATTTTGTGAAACATATTATAAACACGGCTAAGAAAGATTTAACTTTAATGCAACCCATTTAAGACAAAATTACATCTCTTCAATGATCTAAGGACACTCGAACATAATTTTTAAATCACTTTAGATTACTTTTGAGGGTAAACAAACTCACTTAGTTGATGTCTCACATATGAATCCTTGAAAATTTCTTGACTTCAGTTACAAAGTCTCTGCAAGTCTATCGAATTAAGGTTAACACGTAACGTAAACTTTACACAAACACATAGCGTAAAGAATATTTTAGTCGGATTCGTAATTTTGATATTGCTCCGATATTTCTTTCAACATTTATGGAAAAATGAGTCTCCATAGTGTTTTAAAGACAATAAACATTAGGTTTAAACCACTTTGCAATACTGCTGAGTGTAAGCAAGCGCGCCCAACTGACGTATATATTTCATTCCCTGTAAATTTTTATATCTCAGGAAAAAATTTCGGTTTTTGCAATGCTCTAGAACAAAGGCTAAATGCAGTGTAAAAAATTACTCGGATATTATGATCAACATTCATGAAAAAATTATGTCTCTACAATGGTCTGAGGACATATAAACAATGAGTGTAAACTACTTTACATCACTGTTGGATGTAAACAAACGCGCCTACGTGACGTCTCACATTTGATCCTTTGAAAACTTCTAGACTCCAAGAAAAAATTAGGTTTCTGGAATGCTCAAAAACGAAGATAAATACATATGTAGTGTAAACTTCATGTAAACACCTAGTGTAAAGAAGATTTTAGTCAGATTCGTAATTTTGATATTGTTCCGATATTACGATTAATATTTATGAAAAAATTAAGTCTACATAATGTTCTATGGGCAAACTAACAATTGGTGTAAACTACTTTACAACACCGTAGAGTGTAAACATATGCGCCAGACTGGCATATCAAATTTGGTTCCTGGTCCATTTCTAGACTTGATAAACGTGTCCCTGACTCGTAACCGGAGAAGCAGGTAGAAAAAACAAGACAGAAACGCATTTTAAACTCCAAATTTTTGACTTTACACTCGCTAAATATTAATGTATAGACAATTTGCTTTGACATGCACCCGATATAAAGCACTTTATTTTTATTCTATTAGACTTATCCCGACTTCTGGACGGAGAAAGTGGCGAACAAAAAACGCAACAAAAACGTATTTTCCATCATTTAGAACACTGTAAACTTTAAAATTCCGTACCGAACTCCCCATTGAGTTTAAAGAAATTCGGTTTGGTACAATTTGTAGCTTTTAAATCGTAGTACATTCCTGTGTGCCAAAATTCTGTTGCAAAAATTATTTGGCATGATTTATCAATCAAACTTCGGAAAAAACGTGTTTTTTCGCCCATTTTTACCTCTGATTTCGAACTTTACACCCCCATAAATAAATCAATATTGCGTTTTTTAAATGCGGTTTGCTGCGATGTTTAGCCCCTGTGAGGCACTTTATTAATGCTGTCTTCGATTTGCACTGACTCATAAGCGGAAAAATTTGGCAGAGAAATCTTAGTTAAAATCCGTTTTTTACACCATCCACTAGAGTGTAAACTTTAAACCCCAGGATCTAACTCACCATAGAGCATAGAAGACTTTGCTTATATGCAGAATGTAGCCCTTGATCCGCTCTACATTTCTGTCAGAAAACATTTTAAAAACCTCATAACCGGAGTTAGTATCGGACATAGGAAGGTTGAAAACTCGACCAAAAAGTGCTTTTTCACCCCCAGATTTTCGCACTCTTTACACTGCCGTTCGATAAATAATGCGAATTTCAAAAAACAAAAAAAGTGTCATCTGTAGAATTCATCCCTCTATTATCCTATTCTGTTCAATCCTTCGAGTCATCAATACTCAGTTGTCCACATGCCGCAGTAAAAAGGTCCCAAAATTTGTCCTATGTTATAACGTTACACAAAAACTTTACACCTTCTTTACACAGTCAATTTTGAGTTTCAAGAAAAACAAAAAAACACGGGCAGCGAATTTTTTATTATCTTTCTTTTAAAAAAAACCGCACCTTCAGAAGTGTCCCGTTATAGCTGTAGGGAGTGCCCAGGTGTTGGGGGTACCCAAGTATATTATAAGGTACGCGCTAACGCGCTGCCTATGCATTATCGTAACCCTCGGCCTACTGTCGATGAAAATTCTTAAAATTTATCCAAAACGTTATGTGAAACGGACTATAGCAATTGCTCGCCAGACAATCGCTTGCCAGACAAATGCTCCTCTAGCCATTGCCGGCCAATTATTTGGCAAGCTTAAATTTATCGATTATAGTCTGTTTCACACAACTTCGGTCATAAATTTTAAATCATAAATTTTTGACCTGATATAGAATTATCGTTCGTAACCCTGGCTTATTGTCGATGAAAATTCTTAGAATTTATGCACGAATTTATGTTAAACGGACTAAAAGTTGGCGCGTTCCCGTTCGCTGTACATGATGTACATGCCACTGATCGAAATCATATGTAAGCGTAATACGGGAGATGGGTCGTGGATTCCCCATCCTAAGTTGGATGTCCCCCACACCCAAGATTTGAGTGAAAAATTAGATTTTGCGCCCTTTTTTAGATGAGTTTTGCTATATTGGTCAGCAAAAATTGAAGGCTATTCTTCGCCTGCTTCCACCATCCATTAGGGCTATTTTGAAACTTTAGCAGAAGATACATATCTAAAAAACGCTTAAAACAGCACCTTTTCTACGAATTTTTAAAAACTATTCGAAAATCGTGAATTCTGGGTTGACAGGGTGAAAAAATTTGTGTCGGGGGGGGGGGGGCGGGCGTGAAAACCTCTAGATTATGTAAGCCTATGTATGCACATATGTACTTACATACATATCTACATTATACATAGCTGACGTTTTTGGTAGAGGAAGGAGACTTAAAGCAGAAATTTTAATCCGATTTATTTATTTTATCTTTATCTTTATCTTTTGAAAAAATCACAGGCCATCTTTATCTTTATCTTTATCTTTTTGATTGGAATTTATCTTGTTAAAAAAGATAAAGTATGTACATAAGATAGCATGTTATCCAAAATGCAGGTTTGACGTGAAATACATTTAGACGCATTCAAGTTTTACTGTAATGCAAGAAAAGAAAAGAAAACGATTGTTTAAACCCTACGGCGTGCGGCCCAAACTTATGCCTGTATATCGATCTAAGTAAACGGGAGTGATACCGATCTAAGCGGGAGTACTACTACTAGCACCCACGTTGATCTATAGTCTGTTTCATTTATCCGAGAGCTTTGTCAGTAAATGTTTTTGGTGGCTACAGTCATCCCTTCTTTCTTATATACTGTAGGTCGCTAGAATTCACTATAGCTACGAAGCAAGGAAGGGTTTTTCAATAGCATTTTGCGGCATAATTTAGGGTGTGGGTAAAACCCGGAAAGGGAAACGGAAACGATGGGTAAAATCCGGAAACGGAAACAGTGGGCAAAAGCTGGAAACCAAAATTGAAACGATGGGTAAAAGCCGGAAACGGAAACGATCCAAACCGCCAGAACCGGGCTCCCCAAGTAGGGCACATCAGGGTGAACATCATAGGTGGGCAGCACCGAAATTCTGGAGGGGGGGGGTGAAAGAATTTCTGGGGGCGGGGGTGAAAAAATTTTCAAAGGTCATAAGATGGTCTTAAAAGTAGTCGTATGGCGAAAAAACACCATTTTTCGAAGTTTCTCATCGAGCACTATCAAATGGCATCAAAAGATCGCTAAAAAAAGCAAAAAAAATCAAAAATTGAATTCTGGGGGGTAGGTATTTTGATTTCTGGGCTGGGGTATTTCAACTTCTGGTAGTGCGTACCCCCCAATCCCCCACGCCCATGTGTGGTCAACACCCCCAACCCCTTTTCTGGCAAAATTTGTCTCACTGAAGGGGGTTTAGGGGCTCGGAAAGGGGCCCTTGATTCATATGTGTAGCTGACCCCGGTTCCGTCGGGGGTTTCTGCGCCCTGAGGGTAGTCCAAAGCATAGGCGTAGCCAGCGGGGGGGGCATTAGGGGCACATGCCACCCCGAAATTTTTCAGAAATATTGTTGATTTTTCTGTTGCAATAATTTGTGCCCAGAAAACTGAATTTAAAAAGGCAAAAACGTCAAAATTTTCCGGCGCTTCGCGCCGAGTCATTATTATTTATTGTTATATAGATCCAATGAATTTAAAAGCTTAAATCAGCTAAAATAATCCAGCACTTCACATCACTTTAGTAATTTAATGCACTATTTAATTGTTGAATGAAACTGCGCATACTTGTTGAGCATAATAATAAAAGTGCGAAAATTATTGTGTACCAGTTTGTCCATTCTCTGCTTTGTTTGTCTTTTGTGTACCACTTTGTCTATTCTTTGCTTTGTTGTCTTTCTTTACAAGGTGACATAATCCTATTTTAAATGGAAGGATTGGCCAAATTTGCTTATGTTTTTGCGCATTTCCTATTTTCTGAACTGCATATTGTTGATAAGAAGGCCACAAATGGACCTGAAAAAGGTAAGAACAAAATTTTCATTAATACATTTTTCTTTATCTTATTGGCAGCAACACGTTGCTGCGCTATGTAAATTAGCAGAGGTCGAAAAACGCATTTCAGCTCAGAAGTTTTGTGCAATGTAGGAGTTCATCATCTTTACGTCTTTTTGGGCTTGATTCAGAACCGAGATTTGGCCGATTTTGCAAAAATTCTAACGTTACTATTTAACACTAAAATGCTTTTTTACAAAATTTTCCGGGACTCTGCCCCGAAACCCGCTGGGAACGCTTGAGCGCGCCACACCAGACCACACCTGTGTGTGGGGGGGGGTTTGGGGGGTGCGCATCCCCCCACCCCCACGAGAAACCAAAAACCAAAATACCTTCCCCCAGAAATCAAAATACCCCCCCCCGAATTCAATTTTTAAATTTTTTTTCGTTTTTTCGCCATTTTTTGATGCCAATAGATAGTGCTCAATGAGAGTCGTCGAAAAATGGTGTTTTTTCGTCATACTACCACTTTAAAGGCCATTTTTTGACTTTTTGAAAAATCTTGCACACCCCCCCCAGAATTTTCTTGCTGCCCACGTATGCACCAGACCCCCGCAGCTGTAAAATGTCGTTGTACATGTGCAACGAGACTTTAGGGAGAACGAGCCAGGTAAAAGGGTTAGGAATTTCTAAAAATTTCCGACGCTTCGCGCCGGTGTAGCGTCGTTATGTGTCCGGGCGGTAAAGTGTCCGGCCGGACACTTTACGATGCGGCAAAGTGTCCGGCGGACACATTACGATGAGCAGTAAAGTGTCCGGCCTTGCCGTAAAGTGTCCGGGTCATGTTGTTCTTATTTTTCGTAACAGTAGCGAAGTTGCATATGCATGTATGTACTTATTCAACAATAAACTGACTATTGTTTACGCACAATGCAATGCTGTGACCTTTGACCGCTTGTTATGATCAAAAATCGTATGACTTTTTGGTTGCTTCTGATGCATAAATATTCTGGAGTTCATTTAAAATATTTGGCCGTTATCGAAAGTGCGTTGAGAATTGGAGGCTCTGATCCTCCAAAGTTTCTGAAAAATATATTTGAATTTCGGCGGTTAATCGAAAGGTTGGTGAAATATTCGGATAAAAATTTGAATTTTTAAAATTTTGCAATCAAAAAGTGTCGTTTTTTAATCGCACTAGAGCCAGAATTATAGGAAATACTCCACATATTCCGCAAAGCGCCGAATTTTTAAGGATTTCACGTCAGACATGCAATTTTCCAATTTTTTGCACATTGTCTTCACCTTTCAATAATTTTTCGGCCACGAGGGGCTGGGCTGGGCGCCACCGCCCCTGAAAATATGACCCTGTGTCTATATATATCAGCATTTTTACGTGACATCACCTGCTTCTCTTTATTTCGTTTCACTTAGTTACTTTGTCAATTCGCTGTAAATAAAAATTTGTCTTGGTACCTAATTTTGCATCATTCCAAAAATCATGCAGTGCAGCAATAAATCGTCTGTGCTTAATTGTTTCATTATCCTAACCAGCAAGAGCATTCCTAAATGACATTACGCTACACAAACATAGGCCGGACACTTTAAGACGGACCCGGACACTTTACGGCATCTTAAAGTGTCCGGCCGGACACTTTACGATGCCGGACACTTTACCGCGTGACACCGGCATTAATTTGTCTGTTTTGTATGATTTAAGTGCGGTATAAATTGAGTTTTAAGTGCAAAAACTAGAAAAATTTTCTGGCGCATAGCGCCGCCAGTCACTGTTCCTTCTGTTTGCGTTTTAAAAGCCCGAATCAATCAAAATATCTTCAGACAAAGTTACTAATTTGCATTTTTCTTGTTAGAAGCTTGAAGTGTCAAAATTGTTCTGTACAAATGTGATAATTTTCTGCTCTGTCAGACTATGAGTTTTCACAGAGCTACAAAATGTTAAGAGCGGTAAAAAATGACCAAATTTCTTGGCGCTTTGCGCAACTTATGATTTATGAAGTGTTTGTTAATAGAAAGGCCGTAAATTCTACATGAAAACGGTAGAAATTCCAAAAATTTTCGGCACTTCACGTCGCTTTACACTTTTTGCATTTTTGATCGTCAAAAACCCATAAATTAGCTAGGCTACACTACTAAATGTCGAAAAACTCAGTTTTACTATACATAACGTTACTGACATGGAATACAAAAGTAGTCTTAAAAAAATTTTTGTTCATCATGTCCCCCCCCGAACCGAAATCCTGGCTACGCCTCTGGTCCAAAGTGCCGGAAACGGAGTTGGGGTGTTGACCCTGATAAGGCGTACATACATGGGGAACCCCGGCTCCGGTGCTTTAGTCGTTTCCCTTTCCGCTTCCGGCTGTTACCCATCGTTTCCCCCATAATTTATTCTTGTCTTCTAACAGATCAATCAACTTATAGATAAAAATCGCCAATTCAGCTTATCCTAAGTTTACACTTTAAACACGATAGACTAACTTGTTAAGAACCACCGTGAACTCCCGTATAGGTCAGTGGTAAAACGTCTGCTTGACGTCGAAGCAACCCGGATTCGATCCCAGCCGATAACTTTTTGTTTAGCGCACTTACTACAGTATGTCTCAGCACTGATTAAATGCCTAAATTCAATTTATATGGGCGGATTAGAGCATTAAAGATGGAAGAATTCCAGCCACTCGCCCTCACTAAGCTGATCTGCCGAATTACAGTAATTTGTCTTGTTTCGTTAACTGTATCCCTTAAAAAAATTTACTAAAAAGCTCTCGAACAAATGAAACAGACTATAAGTCTAAGCCTATGAAGAATACGACTATACTTTGTATACAGGCGCACAGAGCACGGTTTTGATGCTTGTGAAAAGAAAGAAGTGACTTGCTGTCAGCCAGTAGTAGTAGTACGTCTGTCAGTCAGATACCACGGATAAACCCAAGACCTACATTTATGTGTCCTTAATGCCTTTGGCTGTTTTGCATCACCCACTCTCGTTTATTGCACTTCACATACATCATTCTCCTAGGCCCAAGTGACCATTTTTACACTTTATCTTTATCTTTATCTTTTTGATTCCTTTATCTTGCAAATTATCTTTATCTTTATCTTTCTTAATTTTTTATCTTTATCTTTATCTTTATCCTTATCTACTAGATTTTACAAATTTCAACTTTGCATCTTTTATCTTGAAAAATCTATCTTTTGCAAACTAATTGTACCTACCTTAGAATATTGCACTTGTACATATGTACATACATTAGGTCGGTTTCACATAAGTTTGCGCATCTGACAGATTGCGATTATTGCATTGACCTTTAGTCTATTTTGCATAGAAATCAAATTTCAGCACTCAAATGAGCAGCTTCAAAAGTGATTTCTACACAACCTACTGTAATGCAATTTCGCTCGGCGAAACGTCGAATGTATCGCTTGCTATGCACAATCTGATGATTTTTGCTCCAATTTAAACAACCTTTGTAATCGATTTTCTCTAATTAAGAAATTGTGATCCATGCACAAGGTTTCGTGAAATAGACTATAATACTAGCAAAGAAAAATGCTCTGATGGAACAAAAAAGATGAATATACTTGGAATTGTGGATTATTAAGGATGTAAAAGGAGGGGACTAGGGAGAATCTACCTAAAGTCGCAAAATCTGCTTAAAATCTCACTTTCTCTAAGCAACGCAAAAAATCGAAGTGTATTCTGCGGTTAACACATTAGAATAAATGATTTAACCATAAAACATTAGCTATGCAAAAGCTAAGCACGTTATGATATCGAGTAACAGTCTTTCTAAGCCAATTGAATGAAATAGCAAACATCGATGCATCCAAAACAATTGCAAGAATTGTTGGTTCAAAACAGTAGGAAACACGTGAGTTGACTTGAAACAGACTAAATGTTGGTACACTAGCAGCATGCCCGTAACAATTGTGTGCACTAATCAATCGGCCCCTGCTTTGCTTGCTATAATGCTCATAGCAAAATAAAACAACTTTAAATACAATACCACTTACTTGCCAGCAATTTAAAAAAAGGAAACATTATAGATTTCGTTTATTATCTGAAATTTTGAAAATTATTAAAAAAAACTTTTTAGAGGCCGCAGAATATAGTCCGATTTTTTGCGTTGCTTAGAGAAAGTGAGATTTTTAGCAGATTTTGCGACTTTAGGTAGAATCTCCTAGTCCCCTCCTTTTACATCCTTAATAATCCACAATTCCAAGTATATTCATCTTTTTTGTTCCATAAGAGCATTTTTCTTTGCTAGTAACCTACTTTTAATTAGAATGATTTCAGTGCATCAGTCAGCAAACACATACAGTAACATACCACAATAATGACAGCAGTCCAAGAACGCGGAAAACATTATTGTTCTTAACATAAATTAATTGCCTCTAAATTTAGAAAATATTGTTTTAAAAAAAGACTCCCTAGATTTTATAACCGTCTACCTTTTTGAAATCAATTAGACTGCATAGAATTTAAAACTGAGTTAGATATGCTCTTGATTGCCGGAAGTATAAAGTTTACTATTTTTTATTAGCTATAGTGAATATATGTTACATTCTAAACAGTCCTGTAAGTTATAGAGGTCGTTCCATATTTAAATTAACTTGGAAACATATAACGTACCTAAGGGCTTACTTAAGTACCTGGCTACACTTAGCGCTGGTCAGGTTGCTAGGGCAAAACGCCGAACTCAACCACGCGACCCTCAATTAACTACGGTCTCAAACTCCTCAGACCTAAATTCGTCCGTACCTGCGGAGCTATTGGCAGCTATGCCCTAAAAACCTAACGCAGTAGTAAGTAAGTAGCCCCGGAATTTTGTCCTAGGTCAGTTGACCTATTTTGGACCAAAATAATAATTAACGCAAAAAGCTTTGTTAACTTGTTTTCGCCAGAGAATACTTATGGCGAAGAACCATTTCTTTTCTGGTTCCTACGAGCACAATGAACAACGAAAACAACAAAAGAGAGCTCTCAGCCAGCCAGTCATCTCACTTAAAAATTATGAAATAATTTTTTATGATTTTTAAATTGAAATTTGGGTGTTTGAATTTGCGATAAAGAAAATAATCAA
Source organism: Mermis nigrescens (assembly GCA_036768485.1). Lineage (NCBI taxonomy): Eukaryota > Metazoa > Nematoda > Enoplea > Mermithida > Mermithidae > Mermis > Mermis nigrescens. The sequence goes on along the minus strand of JAVLUZ010000223.1, from coordinate 69,382 downwards.
AAGATAGTCACTTGGATTATATAAGACGAGTAATAAAATAAGGGCCGTCCACCAACTCCGAACTAAACGCGATTGATCACTATGAAAAAGTATCGAAAAATGAGCTTGCTAAGCGAGAGTTGTAAAACGAAGAGAAACTTAAAGTTTAAACCTACCATTAAATATGAAGAGAATTGTAAAAGATTTTAAACTTTAAGAAAATTGAAAACGTGGGATGTTGGTAAATTGAAAAACAAAGTTTTTCGGCAAAAATTCAAGAACTTCACGCAAATATCAAGTGTAAGGAACACTAACGCTTAGATTTGATAGTAAAATAAATTTGTAGTATAAACTACATATTAAGAACAAATGAAAAGTGCAAACTTTACACAACTACTAGGTGTAGAGAATACTAACAGTCAGATTCCCAATTCTGATTTTACGTAGAAAAAAAAAACTAGAATTTTACTTTATTTTTATCCTATTCGACCTCGCCCGACTTCTGAACAGAGAAAGTGGCAAACAAAAAATGTACAAACACGTATTTTCCACTGTCCACCACATTGTAAACTTTAAAAATCTGAACCTAACGCCCCATTGAGTGTAAATAAATTCGGTTTGTGCCAGTTTGTAGCCCTTTGAGTGTAGTACGTTTGTATGTGCCAAACTTATGTTCCGCAAAATATTTGATACGATTTACCAATCAAAATACAAAAGAACCTGTTTTTCGCCCATTTTACACCTCAGATTTCGAGCTTTACCCTCATAAACAACTCAATATTACGCTTTGTTGAACGCGGCTTGCTCCAACGTGTAGCCCTTAAAAAAATACTTTATTTCTATTTTATTTAATTCATCCCAACTCATAACAGAGAAATCTTGGACAAAATCTGCTTTTTTACTTATCCACCAGAGTGCAAAGTTTAAACCCCTGGTGATAACTGCGTATTGATTGCAGAAAAGTTTGCTGGTAAGCACAAGATAGCCTTTGATCCCTAGTACATTTCTGTCAGAAAAATTTATTGAAACTTATAACCGGATTGATTTGTTGGCAGACATAAACAAGGCGAAAACTCGTGTAAAGAGGATTTTATTCCGATTCGTAAATCTGATATTACTCGGATATTATTATCAACATTTATGAAAAAATTGCATGCCTACAATGGTCTGAGGACAAATAAACAATGAGTGTAAACTACTTTAAATCACTGTTGGATGTGAACAAACGCGCCTACGTGACGTCTCACCTTCGATTCTTTGAAAATTTCTAGACTCCAGGAAAAAATTAGGTTTCTGGAATGCTCATGAACGAAGATAAATACATATGTAGTGTAAACTTCATGTAAACACCTAGTGTAAAGAAAATTTTGGTCAGATTCGTAATTTTGATATTGTTTCGATATTACGATTAATATTTATGAAAAAAAATTAAGTCTCCATAATGTTCTATGGGCAAACTAACAATAGGTGTAAACTACTTTACAACACTGTAGAGTGTAAACACATGCGCCAGACTGGCATATCAAATTTGGTTCCTGGTCCATTTCTAGACTTGATAATCGTGTCCCTGACTCATAACCGGAGAAGCAGGCAGAAAAAACTAGACAGAAACGCATTTTAAACACCAAATTTTTTGACTTTACACTCGTTAAATATTAATGTATAGATAATTTGCTTTGACATGCACCCGATATAAAGCACTTTATTTTTATTCTATTGGACTTATCCCGACTTCTGGACGGAGAAAGTGGCGAACAAAAAACGCAACAGAAACGTATTTTCCATCATTTAGAACACTGTAAACTTTAAAATTCCGTACCAAACTCCCCATTGAGTTTAAAGAAATTCGATTTGGTACAATTTGTAGCTTTTAAATCGTAGTACATTCCTGTGTGCCAAAATTCTCTTGCAAAAATTATTTGGTATGATTTATTAATCAAACTTCGGAAAAAAACGTGTTTTTTCGACCATTTTTTACCTCTGATTTCGTACTTTACACCCCCATAAATAATTCAATATTGCGTTTTTTTAAATGCGGTTTGCTGCGATGTGTAGCTCCCGAGAGGCACTTTATTATATGCTGTCTTAAATTTACACCGACTTAAAGCGGAAAAATTTGGCAGAGAAATCTTACCTAAAATCCGTTTTTTACACAATCCACTAGAGTGTAAACTTTAAACCCCAGGATCTAATCACCATAGAGCATACAAGACTTTGCTTATATGCAGAATGTAGCCCTTGATACGCTCTACATTTCCCGTCAGAAAAAATTTAATAAAACTCATAACCGGAGTTAGTATCAGACATAAGCAGGTTGAAAATCGACCAAAAAGTGCTTTTTCACCCCCAGATTTTCGCACTCTTTACACTGCTGTTCGAGAACTAATGCGAAATTCAAAAAACAAAAAAATATTTTGATCTGTAAAATCCATCCCTCTATAATCCTATGCTGTTTAATTGTTCGAGTCATCAATACTCAGTTGTCCACATGCCGTGACAAAAAGGTCCCAAAATTTGTGCTATGTTATAACGTTACACAAAAACTTTACACCTTCTTTACACAGTCAGTTTTGAGTTTCAAGAAAAACAAAAAACACGGGCAGCGAATTTTTTTATTATCTCTCTTTTAAAAAAACCGCACCTTCCAGAAGTGTCCCATTATAGGTGTAGGGGGTGCACAGGTGTTAGGGGTACCCAAGTATATTATAGGTACGCGCTAATGCGCTACCTAAGATATAATTATCGTAATCTGACAATAAAACTTCTTAAAATTTTGCGCCCAAACTTATGTGAGACAGACTTCAGATTGTAAGATTACTCGATTTATTCACAATCCGAATATTTTTTCGAATCACTTTTTTATACTCAGTTCAGCTAACAGGTATATATGGTCTGTTTCCCACAAGTTTGGGAATGGATTTTAAAAACCATGTCCGGAATAAGCCGACAGATTGCGATTATAGCATTGATTTGATATATAATTATCGTAAGCCGTCGGCTTACTATTGAAAAAATTCTTAAAATTTACGCCCAAACACATTTGTGAAACAGACTATTGGTATATTGATTTGATTGCTTGATATTATTTTTAATAAAATGTAGATCAAGACCACATTACAGATTTTCAATCCTGCTTCTTACTACACGGGAAAGTATCCTCGTAATTTTGATTTCGTTTCATCAATTTTTTAAATGCATGATTACACCTTTTAGAAATTAGCGCCATTAATTATGTAGTAAACCATTTTTGATCTTGATTTTAATTGGGATTGTAATTCTGATTGAATCGGTGTAGTGTTGAAATAGCCGCCATAAATGACAGTCAGTCAAGCATATTTTACTGACAAAATTGTGAGGAAATTATCCATTTAACAGGTGTGCAGGAAACTTTTTTATCACAGCAGCAAGTTTTCCTGTTATTGGGTCAGATGTGAAACAATGTCAACACCAATCTGCAATAAATTGACACACCTTTTCTCCCCAAGGAATCATCACATTGTATTGGCGAATTTTGCAGCCGCACTATCACTCATTTTCTTTTGATCCCATCCACCGACAACATATTGCCTTCGCATCGTTTCTTATTTTACTGCAAATAAAAGAAAACAATTCGATTAATAAATAATATTAAGTAAAAATATATTAAAAATGCGAAAATTTATCGTTTGCTACAAAATTAAATAAAAAATTGTACTCTGTGCAGCAGTTAATATCACAATATTCAAATTGATCTGTCAACGTCACCAATGCGTATTAACATGAGAATTGCTGGTTTTTTAAACTTTTCATCGTGCACGAATTATCATACTCCACAATTGTATGAAGCTCTCTGATAAATCCCTCATTGTATCCTTTGTTTACTGTTTGGTTTTTACAGTCGGATACCATGAGATCGCCGATCTAATCAATGTTGACTACACCTTCTCTATGCAACCCGGCAATTATTAGTTTTGTTTTGTGCAATTTTTTATGCTCTTTCAAAATATGTATTTTATTTTTCACAAAAATCATTTTTGAAGAGTTACATTTGAAAAACTACCACAGTGCGTAAGCTTACATACTTGCTACATCCGGCTTGAAGATGAGGACACCTGTCCGGAACATCATGAAGGAGAGCACAATCGCTGACCAATAGTCTTCCATAGCTTCTATAGTCTGTTTCATTTATTCGATAGCTTTTTAGTCAATTCTTTTAAGGGCTACAGTAAGCTAAACAAGACGAATTACTGTACTTCGGCAGATCAGCTCAGTGAGGGCGAGTGGCTTGAATTCTTCTATTTTCAATGCACTAATACGCCCAAATAAATTTGATTTAGGCATTTAATCAGTGCTGAGACATACTACAGTAAGGGCGCTAAACAAAAAGCTATCAGCTGGAATCGAACCCGGGTTTCTTCGACTAAAAGCAAAGCAAGAGGTTTTACCACTGAGCTATGCGGGAGTTCGCAGCGTTTCTTAACATCTTAGTCGATTGTGTTTAAATTGTCGACTCAAGATAAGATGAATAACCGATTTTTATCAGTAAGTTAATTGATCTGCTGGAAGACGAGAATAAATTATGCCGCAAAAATGTTATTGAACAACCCTTCTTTGCTATGTACCTAAAGTGAGATCTAGCGACTTACAGCAAATAAGAAATAAGGGGTTACTGTAACCTCCAAAAACATTTACTGAAAAAGCTCTCGGATAAATGAAACAGACTATAGTCTATGGCTAGTATGGTCGGATATTTTATCCAATGTTTGTCATAATCCTTGCAACTCAGGTTGAATGATTTAATAGTATAATTTCCTCAGCTTCTTCGTGATGTAAACGTTTTATTGTTTGTTTGACACCTCCTTTGGGTACTAACTAAGTTGCATCATTTGCACTTAAGAGCATTGAGTCTGGAAGACGTTCTTCTGGCATCCTTAGGACGTGACCAAACCATTGCCAACGTCGTCTTTTAATGGCTTCTGATGAACTTAAAATTTTGGATTGTTGCAGGATTGTCTAATTCCCTAGCACTACTATATGAAATTATGGGAAAAATGTATGGTTTAGGGAAATCGACATATTTTCCTTTCTATAGATTAGAAATTGTAAAAAATTCTTTTGTTTGATCCGCAAGTGAATACTGCTGCAACTAAGAACACTTTTAGCATTAATGATTCACTGTAGAAAGCGAAAAAGTACTTTGAAGTTCGATGTCGAATTTTTACAATTTTTTTGGCTCAATCCAAGGTTTGGTTTGGTTTTTTTGGTTTTTGGTTCTTTATGGTTTAAAAATCGGCCTGGTTTTTGGTTTTTTAAAATCGATGTTAAAGAATATTGCAGGATGCTTATTTCATCATTTGTAAACACTGTCTTCGTATCATTTTGTTTGTTTGTTATTATTTATAAATATTATTGTTCTTTTGCTTGGAAATTGTTGATGATTATTATTATCGTTCAAAATCATAAACTGAAGTGAATCGTATTGCCTTCTGCCAACTTTGCTTGCTTACTGAACTATGGCACTTAATTTTTCATGGCATTGGCTATTTGCACGGCCGTGCGAATAGCCCTTGGTCCATTTGCACGAACATCTATAGTAAACCATATTCTTTCAATTGCGCAAACAACCTAACTTGCGTAGATTTATCGGGATAGTGCAGTCACTAAACTTGCTAATGTTATGCTGTTATTGTGTTCATTAATTAATTTATTTTAATCAATATCCTCTATTATTATTGTCTTCACTATTTTAATTGTTATAACTATTATGATTTATATTTATTGTTTAAAAATTGCTTATTGTAAGGACAGTGAAAGTTGTTGGTTGTTACGTTTACGAATATTTTCGCTATCATTTTTGTGTTTTTGTACGCAAGTTAAATTTTTTGTGTAATTAAAAAATATCATTTTGTACTGTAAATATTCTTGCGAATAGACCGAGAGCTATCCAGTGTTGCCAGGTTGGGGGTTTTCCCTTATTTTGGGGGTATTTTGGGATCCTTGGGGGATTTTTTGGGGTTTTAGCTCACGGGGGATTTCATGGGGGTTTTTCAAAATTTTTGAGGTTTTTTTGGGGGTTTTTCATCTAATGTGCAAGTATAAAATTTTAGTAAGTTTAGAGGTAGCAATCAATATGTCAAAAAGAGAAGCCAAGCCGACAGCACAGCTGTGCGTGCCCAGCTCAGCTTACCTTTTTTTATTTCAGGACTTTTATTTTTTAGCCCTATTATCACGGTAGAATGTATTTCAATTCTTCTAAAATATCGTGTTAAAAAATGAAATGTAAAAAAAGTTTAAAAAAATTAAAAATTAAAAAAACAGTCGCCATCAAATCGACTAATTATTTGAAAGAATAGCGAACCTTATGTACATAAAGGTGAGTGTTGTTATATATCAGAAATATATGGAAATTTTAGGATTTGTATGGATGAATCCATGGATGCTGAAAATTTATAACTGGCATGGCAACACTGCTCGGGGCCCGGGTTTCATATCGAGGTTCATCGTCTATGTTGAGTTTATAATTCATCGTTTCATTTGTACAATCTCTGCGTCATATTTTCCTTTTTTGTGCCATATTGATTTTAATTTGATTAGCCTTTTGGCAAATTGTTTTTGTTACCTATTCAAACATTTGGATGTAGTGAAGTTTCTTATGATGAAAGGTTAAAAGCGTTATATTTAAAGAGGCTTGAACTCTGTAGAATTTATTTTGATTTAATTGTTACATAGAATATTATTCATAATAATCTCTTACCTTCTGAAGATTTTTATCAGTTTAATGGTCATTCGCGTAAACAGGTTTTAGACAGTTTTCAGACAATTTCAGATCCCTCGTTCTTCATGTAAAATGTGTTCTACCGCCCCATCCCCAATTTGAAAAATGATTTCCAGATATAAAATTTGTTAAAAATAAGTTACGTAACCGTATGCATGCCAGTACTGTTGACGATATTTTAGTGGTTCGACACGGATTAATGTGACGCGAACAAACCTGTTCAAATTTTGAAATAACCAAATCTATGCTAGTCAAATTCTCCAATCAAATTTATGATTCTCAAACTGATTTTAGCTCGCACGTAAATGATGTCCAGTTTTGTTTGGATGATGTTTTGTTTGAAGAAATCGATAATTATGCTCCTAAAGTCGTGTTAGAGTGAATTTGGTGAACCGTTTTGAAATAAATTGTTTATAAAAGGTTGTTAATGTATTATGCTACTTAGCTGGAAGCATTTTTTTGAACTAAAAATGCATGAATATCATCAGAAAGTTGTTCTATAAAGCATTTGTAAATTTTTGAGATTTTGTTTTAGCTAGGCGTAGGTCCGCTTGAATTGGCTAGTTTTTCGCACGTTTTATTATGAGAAATAAGAATCCAAAAAATGATGCGCAAAACAAGCATTTTAAAACATTTTTATTTAATTAAAAAATCGAAAAATTCAGAAAAATAGTCTTTTATTTCTGGCTGCAAAAGATGTGGCGCGGTGGAAAATGCACAAAAACGATGTTATTTAGCGCATCCAGCTCGTTTGTATGCGTTTTATCAACTTAATTGTTAAACCAAGGATTTTTTAATATGGGGGTTTTTTTCTCATTTGGGGGATTTTTTTGGGGGTTTTCAAAAATTTGACCTGGCAACACTGGAGCTATCGCTAAAAGCAACAATAAATTAAATGGGTGCTTCATCACCGGACGCAATTATCTTATCCAGGATTTTATTTCGGTGGGGGGGGTGGGCAAAAATTTTAAGGTCAAATATCTCAAGAACCATTAGGAGATGGGCAAAAATAAAGGCATTTTTGAGCAATTCTTAACGAGCTATACTCTTAAGCAATGGTAAAAAAAATTTCGAGAGAAAATCTTAAAATTTTTTCACTATTCCATACTCATATTACACAAATCTATTGTTTAAACAATCTACACTACTTATTTCTCATCATTTAATCGACGAATAATTTCCTAACTTCTGTCTTTGTAATTAATCTTTGTCATTTGCAAAGAAAAACAAAACAATACAGAAAATGCGCCGAAAACATCTGACATGTTCTACATGTCTAACTCAAATTTGAGCCGTTTTGGGCGGGCTAGAAGACAAAAATTATACATAAATGATAAATCCGGCGCGAAGCGCCGAAAAATTGTGAGTTTACTAGCTCAAAAGTACGCTGAAAAACCGGTTTTGGTGGTGTTTTAGACCTACTTTGTAAATTTTTCATTTTTTCCTTTTGGGGACCCTTGTGTATTTCAAAAATTATTTTTCAAGTAGCCTGTTCTTTAATATAGTAGTTTTTAATCATAATAAAGCATTTTAGCACTTATGCTCACGAACAAAATATCAAAGCCAAAATATAAGCATTAAATAGCATAAAAAACCATTAAAAAACCAAAAAACCGCTAAAAACCAAAAATTTCGGAAATTTTCAAACTTTGGTTTTTTCGAACCCTGATCCAAGGACTAACACATTTGTCGGAAATGAATAATATGGGCGGAATTTACGGAAGGAAGCATTGCAATGAAGGAGAAAAAAGAAAAAAGGCGCGGAAAGCTGTTTAAAATTTTAAAAAACTTAAAAAAATTGTCATATCTTTTGCATGTTTTTTCGGTTTTACTTGATAAGATATACGAAAATGTAAGTTTTTGCTTCTATTATGCTTAGGCTTAGGCTTATTATATCTGTAAAGGTGTTTTAAGCTGCTTAGGTCGAGGTCGCTCCAGCGCAGGTCGATGCATAGGTGCTTTGGTCGATGCATAGATGCTTAGGTCGATGTATAGATGCTTGGGTCGACGTAAAGTGGGTATCTACATGTGATTCTGCATTCCGCTGAGCTTGATACAAATGACTAACACATTTGTCGGAAATGAATAATATGGGCTGAAATTACGGAAGGAAGCATTGCAATGAAGCAGAAAAAAGAAAAAAGGCGCGGAATGCTGTTTGAAATTTTAAAAAACTTAAAAAAATTTTCATATTTTTTTGCATGTTTTTTTCGGTTTTACTTGATAAGACGTACGAAAATCTAAGTCTTTGCTTCTATTATGCTTACGCTTAGGCTTAGTATATCTGAAAAAATTTTATATCTGAAAAAAACCAAAGTTTGAAAATTTTCGAAATTTTGGTTTTTTAATGCTTAAATTTTGGTTTTGATACTTTATTTGTGAGCAAAAGTGTTAAAATGCTTTATTATGATAAAAAAACTACTAAATTAAAGAACAGGCATGAGTTGCCTAACCAATTATTCAGGAAAAAAGCAAAAAGTCAGCAATTTCAACTTTATTGGAAATTCCAAACCCAACGTTTTAGTTGAATCAAGGTTGCCTTCAGCGGCTTCTTCAACGTGGCTAAGAACTTCGTCGTCCAATAAGATTAGGGCCATATTCAGGGGGGCGGGGGCCGGCATCCCCCGGAAATAAAAAATAATTTTCGAAATACAAGGGTCCCCCAAAGGAAAAAATGAAAAATCCTCTAAGTAGGTCAAAAACACCACCGAAACAGGTTTTCAGCGTACTTTTGAGCTAGTAAACTCAAATTTTTTGGCGCTTTGCACCGGATTATCGTTTATGTACACTTTTTGTCTTCTAGCCCGCCCAAAACCACTCAACTTTTGAGTTAGACATGTAGAACATGTCAGATTTTGTCAGCACATTTTCTGTATTGTTTTTTTCTTTGTAATTGACAAAGATAAATTACAAAGATAGAAGTAAGGAAATTTTTCGTCGATTGAATAATGAGAAATCCGTTGTGTAGATTGTTTAAATGATAGATTTGTGCAATATGAGAGTCTGGAATAGAGTGAGAAATTTTCAAAAATTCCTCTTGAAATTTTTTTACCATTGCATAGAGCTCGTTGAGATATGCTCAAAATGCCTTTATTTTTGCTCATCTCCTCATCATACATTGGCGTGAGGGGTTTGGGGAGGTATGCACCCCCCAGAAGTTGAAATACCCTTCCCCCAGAAATCAAAATACACCCCCTCAGAATTCAAATTTTCAAATTTTTTTGCTTTTTAAGCGATTTTTTGATGCCATTGGATAGTGCTTGATGAGAAACGTCGAAAAATGGCGTTTTTTCGCCACTTTTACCATTTTTTGACCTTTGAAAATTTTTTCACCCCCCTAGAATTTCGGTGCTGCCCACCTATGCTCCTCATGGTTCTTGAGATATTTGACCTCAAAATTTTTGCCCCACCACCCTTAAAATAAAACCTGGATACGGGCCTGGATAACATAATCGCATCTGTTGGTGAAGCACCCATTTCATTACTGCTGCTGCTATCCATAGGTGGGCAGCACCGAAATTCTGGGGGGGGGGGTGGAAAAATTTTCAAAGGTCAAAAAATGGTCTTAAAAGTGGTCGTATGGCGGAAAAACTTCATTTTTCGACGTTTCTCATCAAGCACTATCCAATGGCATCAAAAAATCGCTAAAAAAGCAAAAAAAATTTCAAAATTTGAATTCTGGGGTATTTTGATTTCTGGTGGGGGGTATTTCAACTTCTGGGGGTGCATACCATAGGTGGGCAGCACCAAAATTCTGGGGTGGGTGAAAAAATTTTCAAAGGTCAAAAAATGGTCTTAAAAAGTGGTCGTATAGCGAAAAACTCCATTTTTCGACGTTTCTCATCGAGCATTATCCAATGGCATCAAAAAATGCTAAAAAAGCAACAAAAAAAATTTAAAATTTGAATTCTGGGGGTGGGTATTTTGATTTCTGGAGGGGGAAATTTAAACTTCTGGGAGGGGTGCATACCACACATGGGCGTGGGGGGAGAGGGGGTTTGGGGGTATGCACCCCCCAGAAGTTGAAATACCCCCCCCCTCCCAGAAATCAAAATATCCCCCTCCAGAATTCAAATTTTGAAATTTTTTTGCTTTTTCAACGATTTTTTGATGCCATTGGATAGTGCTCAATGAGAAACGTCGAAAAATGGTGCTTTTTTCGCCATACGACCACTTTTAAGACCGTTTTTTGACCTTTGAAAATTTTTTCACCCCCCCCCCCCACCCAGAATTTCGGTACAAATACATTTGGGAAGACAAAAATTGTAAAGAGGTGTAAAATTACCGAAAATTTTTCAGCGCTTCGCGCCGAAATGAGTAATTGTTTGTCCTTCATATCTTTAAAATGGCAGAATTTGCATTTAGAATGAAAAAAGGTCAAATTTTCCGCGCTTCGCGCCATTTTGAGACAATTTTTAGTAATTTTTGGAGTCAGAAACCCATAAATTAGCTAAAATACACTATCAAAGATCGAAAGCCCTGTTTTACCACACTAAAATCGCTACTGTACTATAATATAGTACACAAAAATTTGCGTGTACAAAATGTACACAAAGGCTTTTTGGGACCATCCTTGTACATGTACAAACTGACATTGTTAAAAAAACACTGGTACACAATAGACACACTATATTCAACAAGTACAAAGATGGCGTTGGAATTTCGAGTAAACAAAGACATGCCTTCAAATGTGAGACATGTAGGAATAAAGGTGTGGCTTTTCCCTTAAGTGTGTCATCATTTTCGCGATCACTATTGATTCATTCATAGTCGAACTTTTCTAAAATGGAATCAGATGCGGAGCGGATATAATGCTTAGATGAGTCAGCTTTTGCTATTAGTACATGATTGCTTGCTGTTTATGTAGTCTAAGTTACTGTTGTGAGCATATTTAAACAAAACTTACGGTGACTAGAAGATAAATTGAGCTAAATGGCGTCGTCTTGGGTTAGTTATATTGCACATTGTCTAAACTTTAATGCGAATAAAAAACTGCCTCGAAAAAGCTTCGGCCTTCGGCCTTTTTTCCTTCTTGCTTCGGCCGAAGGCCGAAGCAAGAAAACACCCCAGCTTCGGCCGAAGCCGAAGCTTCGGTCGTTCCCTGGGTACACTTCTGCCATACTAAAAAATTAAGTTCAAAAAATTCAAAAGGTTTTCACCAAAAATCGTGTGACAGTGACTTGTGTCTTGGACCCTGAGGGGGTCCCTCCCCTTATGGGAATGTGTGATGTCTCATTTATTACATCTAAAACCTATTGCATCCAATCTCTACAGCAGCAGTAGCAGTAGTGAAGATTCAAGTGATATAGAGTGTGCTAATAGCAGCGACATAGACTTTATTGATGATTCAGACAATAAAACACTGGACTAAATTTGTTTATTGTGACATAAATAGTAATAAAACTTGATATGAAGAGGCGCACCTAACTTTGCGCTTGCCATTTACTTGAATGGAGCAGTCGCTCATTATTTCGTTTTCTATGCCCACCCCAAGTATGTGTCATGCAATAATATTTTCCTTGTCTGACCCCGGCCAGCCCCGGCCCCGGCCCCGGCGGGGCCGGGGATTTTTTTCCAGCCCCGGTACCGCCCCGGCCCCGGCCAAAAAAGTCGCCCCGGTCGATCACTAAGAGCCCTTATTTGCTTTCTGATATCAACAGGGTTGAACGGGTACAACGAAAATTTACTAAAAGGTCAATTGGATAAATGGGACTTTCTTATGATGAAAGGCTAAAAGCCTTAAATTTAGGCTTGAACTCCATATAATTATATTTCGATTTAATTGTTATGTATAATATTATTCATAATAATCTCTTACCTTCTGAAGATTTTTATAAGTTTTGTGGTCATTTGCAAATAAGATCTATTTAGAAAAATTTTGACTTGATTGTACAAATTATTGTTTTGCTACTAGATCAGCTAGAATTTGGAACGATCTTCCACAAAATATTAGAAATTCTCCAAATGTTGGGACATTCAAGAGAAATTTGAAAAAGGTTGATTTCGGGAATTTTTTGATGTGGCACACATGAGCGCAATCTATTTGCCTGTGTGTCCAGGACATTTCGCATTTTACACTATTTTATTTTCCTTGCGACTTTGTTTTACCCTTGTGTTCTTTCTGAATAAAGTATTAGTATTATTAGTATTAGGCATACATGATCTTGGGGGGTTTGGGGATTTTTGGATTTTTGATTTTTCAAAAGTTTCCTAAGCTCACCTGAAAATTGGTAGAAAAAGTGTCTTTTTAAGGGTTTTTGGCTATCTATTTGCTCAAAATCGCCAAATTTTTCGGCGCTTCGCGCCATATATTCATGTTTTAAGCGATATATTGGTCAATTTATTCGACTTTTTTCGAAATTTTTTCATGATTTTATGCTCTAGAAGGATAGAGTATCGTCAGAAACACCAAAAAACGATGTTTTTTAACGCGTACCTACCGGCCATTTTTGGGCCCAAAAAAGGCACTTTAGGTTTTCACCACCCCCCCCTCCCAGAATTCCTATGCTGTGCATGTATGGTATTAGGTCGACGTAAATTGGGTATCTACATGTTATTCTGCATTCCGCTGTTTGAATCTTCAAATTTAAGTCAAGATCTCCAACTGGAATGAAGAAAATATAGCAAGAAAAAATTAAAAATTTTTTTTTAATTTTGAAAAATCTTAAACATGTTTCCCTTGCCTTTTTTCATCATCTGAGTCAAAGATATCAATTTAAAACACCGTAAAAACAGAGTTTTTGGCAAAAATGAAAAATGTCTGAAATCTTGGAGAATCCCTTCCGCTGTTTGACCACACCTGGGCGTGTGGGGTCTATAGGTGGGCGCCACCAAAGTTCTGGGGGGTAGGGTGCAAGATTTTTCCAAAGGTCAAAAATGGCCTTAAAATCGTGGATAGGTGAAAAAACACCATTTTCCAACGTTTCTCATCGAGCATTATCTATTGGCATCAAAAAATTGCGAAAAAAACAAAAAAAAATTCAAAAATTGAATTCTGGGTTGAGGTATTTTGTTTTCTCAGGGGGGTGCATACTCCTAAACCCCCCACGCCCAGGTATGGTGCACATCTCCACGAAACCAAATTCCCCCAGAAATCAAAATACTCCAAGAGTTCAATTTTTAAAATTTTTTTTGTTTTTTTCCAATTTTTTGATGCTAACGGATAGTGCTCAATTAGAAACATTGAAAAATGATGTTTTTTCGCCATAATACCATTTTTTAAGGCCATTTTTTGACATTTGAAAAATCTTGCACCCCTCTAGAATTTTGGTGCTGCCCACGTATGTGCTTGACTCTTCAAATATAAGTCAAAGTCTTCAACTCGGATGAAGAAAAATATTTAAAAAAAATTCAAAAAAATTTATTTTCAAGTTTTGAAAATCTTAAACATGTTTCCGTGCCTTTTTTCATCATCTGAGGTAAAGATTTCATTTTGAAACACCGTAAAAAATGGGCTTAAGTAAAGGTGGCACTGGCCCTGGCGTACATCGGTAAAAGTTGGCACTGGCAATGGTGATGGAATTAGCCGTTGCAAATGGGTAAAGGTTGGCGCTGGCACTGGCCATTGCCAGCTGGGTTAGAGGTGGCACTGGCAATCGGCTTGACCTCGGCCATGGCCAAGTGGGTAAGAGTTAGCACCGGCCATTCGCCCTAGCTGAAGTGAGGAATCTAGCAAAGATGTCCTATATAGTTTGTCTGAAACATCAAAATACGGGTTTAACTATATTATAGTTATTTATCATTCAATTGAAGGTAGAAGGCGTCTTAAATGTTGTACAGACTATACTAACATATTCAATTGAAAATTTTGAAATTATTTTAGATATTTTTTAGTAAAATAAATTTTGAAATGCAGAAAATACGCGGTTTACTATAACTTGATTTCAACAAAAATTTTAGCTGATATAGTTCCTTTTTACGAAAAATAAATTATTCCATATGTTCTTTGCGTAAAATTAGGTTTTTGTGATGCAGAAAATATGTGGTTTCACGCCGCTTTCAACAGTCAGAAATTATGTGGCTCTATGCCGCTTTTGAAAGCACTTGAAATGCAAATTGCCCATAAATATGGGCATGAAGTTCAAGAAATATTTAATTCCCAAGCTGAGAGATGCGACTAATGCCTTCAGTCAATCTGCAATTACTGTAAACTGTCAGCTTACTGACGGCAAGAGCGCCAGCGCCACTTTTTACCGACTTGGCCATGGTCATGGCCAAGGCTAGCACCACGTTTTAGCCATTTGGTTCATTCCTTTACAATATTTCGATGAAAATATTAATTGGCTGTTAGAACAACATATTTTCTGCATCACAAAAACTTAATTTTACGCGAAGAACGTATAGAATAATTTATTTTTTGTAAAAAGGAACTATGTTGAGGTAAAATTTATTTAAAATTGTATTTATTTAAAAATATTTATCTAAAAATATTTTTGTAAGTTATTTTATTTTTATTTTATTTAATTTTTAAAAGTTAGTTCTACTCAAAAAATCACTCAAATAATTTTAAATTCTGCAATTAAATATGTTAGTATAATCTGGCACAACATTTAAGATGGCTTCTACTAGTGATCAACCGGGGCGCCCCGGTTATCCCCAGCCATTTTTCAGCATCCCTGGCCTCGGCTAGGGCAAGGTCAAAAAATGGCCGGGGCCGGGAAAAATTTAGTGTAATTTGTATTTTGTACAGGATGTGAAACTGCCAATTATTTATGTATCAATGGGCAAGTGATAATTTTGAGAACTGTACTGATTCGACGATATGTTTA
>JAVLUZ010000223.1:0-53781 GCA_036768485.1 Mermis nigrescens | reverse complement strand
GATAATCATAAATGTGTCATGGAAAAGAAGTGCTAGCTGGAAAGAATGATAAATCAGTCAATTACAAACCTTGAAATTTTATTGAAAACATCGTCATCAATGATAATTTGCACAAGTAAGTAACCTTTTGACAATTCAGAGTCCGATGAATCAGTGAATTTTGAACTATTGCATCAAAGTTTGTTTTCAATCAAATGCAAGCATTTTGACTTTTTTAGGTGAAGCTTATGCAAGTTGATGCCATCTGTGAAGAAAAAATCATTATTAACGCCCAAACGGTGCACCAAAAAAGGCATCGAAAAAATAAACGAATAAGGTATTTTCATACATTAAACACACGTAGTATGTACAACATATATTTATCGTAACATATATTTATTATATATTTATTAATAAAACCATAATTTATGCACGCAGGCAGTTGTTTGGGTATCGTTTGGAACCATATAATGTATGCATCAAAAAATTTTCTAGTGCAATTGAAGAATAATACGCGTGTTTCGATGTCGATTTACTTAAATTACTTGCCCATTTTTTCGTTTGATGACAAATAAACTTTTGATTTGATTTGATTTGTAACACTTCGCTTGGTTAATTAGTGGCGGTTCCTTATTAGTCTGAACTTCGGCTGTTTCTGCGCAAAATGATTTTAATAGCCAAAAGATGATCAAAATCTACGCTTACAGCCAGACCCGTATCCAGGGGAAATAGAGGGGCACTTGCCCCCCCCGAAATGAAATATGAGAATGATTTTTTTCTTTATTCCCCCTGTGCTTTTTTAGCCAAAAATCGCAAAAAATTTTGGCGCTTGGCACTGAGTTTCACCATTATAATTATAGTCTATTTAGTCCAAAGCGCGCCGTTTAAATACTCTATTTTTAGTCTTTATTCAACCTAAAGTGTATTTTGCATATATGTCTTCTGTTTTGACCAGGTTTTATGCAGAAAATAAGATTTATTCAGGAGGGTGTCCATTGGATTCTCTCCATATTTAAGGCATCCGAGTAGCAAAATTTACAAAGTGTTCAGCTCTAATGGTCATAAAACGTCCTTTTTAATCCATTCTTTGGTCCCCCTTATGTTTTTGGATAATTTTGGTCGTGCCCTCCCTCCCGTAACAAAATCCTGGATATGGGCCTGCTCACAGCGAAATCAGTGAATTCACATAATTTATATTTTTAACTTAAGAAATCTTTGAAGGGTCGCAAAATCTTCGCTGTGGACTAGCGCTACATATGTATCTGATACAAAATGAAAACTGTCGAACCAACACATTTTTAAGATCTGTTTATGTATCCTACTCTTCTTATGCATAAAATTTATTATCAACCTTCTTATCTTTCAATGCTCACTTACTTACTTGGTTTAAGAGATCAGTCGCCACAGGCACTCCGACGCCATATTGAGCCAGCTGGTCATCGGCAACTGCAGCCGCCACTCTAAGGCCGACCATACCAACTTTGCCGGCAACTATAGCGGCTTCTGTTCCCGCATCTACGACTCGTTTGGTTGTGCGACGCACCTTACCGACGCATGTCAGACAAGCAGCAATCAAGGGGAAAACGATGATACAAACAATTAACTAAAATTAACAAAAATTAAAGTCACAAAGTATGTATTTGATAAGATAAAAATGGATACTAATAAAAATACAGCGAATCGTCTGAATCGAGAACCTTTACATGCAAATTTAGGGGAGGAAGAGAATGGAAACACATGTAGGTATGTAAAGAGGAATTAAGTTGATAAAGGTTTTAGAAAAATGAACAGAATATCGATCTAACTTATGCAAAATCGATTTTACATCGCTAAGCTTTTTTACTCTTTAACAAATTAAAAGCATACAATGAAAAAATAAATGGGGGAGCGAAGCTCATAAAATGTTAAATTTTTTCTTTTCAATGTCTAGAAATCACAAGCATTAAGCTTTTGCAGCACACATGGGCGTGGGGGGTTTAAGGGGTTGCATTGTAACCCCAGACGTTTAAATACCCCAGCAGATTACTGTAGACCCCCAGAATTCTATTTTTAGTAACATTTTTGGCGATTTACCTCATCCTGACCCCCCAAATTTTGGTGCTGCCCATGTATGTTCTGCAGCTGTTGCTACTGTTTGTACTATAGCCAGTAATTCCCCTTATTTGCACTTTTGACGAAAATTGTTAATTTTCATCCGATTTTGGCCTTCATTTTGCCTAATTTTTCCTCAGAAATTTCCTATTTTTCCATTCTGAGGGTCTAGACCCCAAGAACCCCCAACGTGCATGTATGTTTATAACT
Source organism: Mermis nigrescens (assembly GCA_036768485.1). Lineage (NCBI taxonomy): Eukaryota > Metazoa > Nematoda > Enoplea > Mermithida > Mermithidae > Mermis > Mermis nigrescens. The sequence goes on along the minus strand of JAVLUZ010000223.1, from coordinate 51,501 downwards.
GCCGTCTATTTTATGACTTGTGCACGGGTGAGTATTATCAAATCGGTGAAAATCGAGTATAAGAGCGATTCAAAAAATTGAAAAAAGCAATCAACAGATACACGAAGTTTTACTCTGCAAGAATTTTTTTATTGTAGGTCGCCAAGAAATAACTGTTATAACTTCTTTCTTGAGCGCTTAAAACTGCTTTTCAAGTACAAGGTTTCAAGATTTCGTGAAGACTACGTCAAATTTCAAGAATATATTCGTATACGTTAGGAGGACCAACTTCAACGATTTGATTTGTCTAAGATGCGGAAGCAATGATGAAAATAATAAGCAGACGAAGGATACCTACATACTTTACTATGGTTATTTTACGGGATCGCGACAATTGGGTGAATGACACTCCGGTGAACAACAATTGGGTGTATGACAATTGAGTGAACAACAATTGGGTGAATACGACAATTGGGTGAATACGACAATTGGGTGAATACGACAATTGGGTGAATACGACAATTGGGTGAACGACTATTGGGTGAATGACAATTTGGTGTATACGACAATTGGGTGAATGCGACAATTGGGTGAAAACATGTTTGTCTCTTTGTTACTTGAGAGCCAGAAACAAAGGTCATAAATCAATGTGTTTCCTGAAATTAGTGATGTTAGAGGCTGATTAATAATCAACAAAATGGAAGAAATTCATATTTTCTGAAATAAGCTATGTTTTAGATTAATTAATAAGGAACAAAATGGAAAAAAACTTCCAGAATTTTGGTGCTGCCCATGCACATATGGTCAGGACCACAGACGCAAAGCATGGCCAATCTGGGGGACAAGGCTGTCTGAGGTGTCAAAAATAGAGCTCGGGCCAAAATGACCTGAAAAAGTGGCTTCAACGCTAAAATAGCATTGAAACTAAGTTACACAATGTGTGGTCAATGTGTAGCACTTTTGAAGGAAATTTCCAATTTTCATCCGTTTTTGGTCTTCATTCTGCATTTTCCCCACAAAATCTTTTATTTATCCATTCTGGAGGGTCAGGCAGAACCCCTTTAACCCCCAGTGAATGTCTGGTCTAAAGTACCAGACCCCCGCACGCCTACATATCTGTGGCCCTTGCCATAGATAAGCACTCGAAAAATTCTGTTGGAATGAATTAACCAAATAAGGTACAAAACTCGAATGCTGGAGGTATCAATGCTTGGAGGTCCACCCATTTCTTCGGGGGTGGATGAAAGCCCCTCTGTACCCATGTGTGGTTTTGGCAAGCGTCAGAAGGGACGCAACCCCCAGAATTCCAGCGACGCAAGAGTCCTATATAGACCTAATTATTGTATTCACCCAATTGTCGCATTCATCCAATTGTCGCATTCACCCAATTGTTGTATTCAACCAATTGTCAGTCACCCAACTGTCGTTCACCCAATTGTCGCATTCACCCAATTGTCGTATTCACCCAATTGTCGTTCACCCAACTGTCGTTCACCCAATTGTCGTTCACCCAATTGTCTTTCACCCAATTGTCGTAGACCCTTATTTTACATAGTAAAACGAAAAACAATACTTATCCGATCCATTCTTTTAAGTTAATTATAATCGATACAGCCTGTTTCATATTCCAATTTGGTCGTAAATTTTAGAAATTTGTATCGATAGTAAGCCGACGCTATACGTTAATGATGGATCAGATAAATTTGGTTAACACTGTCGACTTCTATTCGATAAAAATTCTTAATATTATGCCCAGATTATAAAAAAGAGGATAGGATTTGCCTGATTTCATGCATTAATGAAATTTTCATCAGACTGATGTCCGTTCTGCTCATTACTAATCACTGTTTGATCTTAAGTGAACGAAAATACGAATTCCTGCATAAAACTGATTTGAGTTATGAGGTGCTTGCTTACCACTTGATAAAGAATGAAACGATATGCCGTCTCTTTCCCGTACTGGACCGTTATGTGACCATATAATTTGAATTTGTCATTTTCTTCCTGTACTTCGCAGTGATAATGGAATTCACCATAATCAGCAGAGTGCACGTGTAACACATTACCTGAACATGTAAGCATGGCCGTGTGGATAGCATATTACATTTTTAGAAGATATTTATTAATCTTTTCAAGTATTATTTGCATACTTAGAACTGAAAATACTCGAGTCTTTTTCTAAAAGAGCAAGCGCGTGGCAAGGCATAGACGTCGTATGCTTTCTACCATGTATGCAAAAACATAATAATATCTATGAACAAATTGCACACTGATAATGCTGCAAATAAACAAGCAAAGTCTTCATTTATCTTGCAAATATGCATCAAATAACTATTCTGCCATCTTATAGAAATCGCAGTAGTATTTCGATATTATTACTTTCAGGAAAATTTTTTTGAATAAATCTGTAAAACTATTATCTGCATAATTACATTAATTTCATATCCAATGCTGATCGCGGATTTTCTAATCCTGCAATGATTTGTGTGATTCGAACAGTAATCAAAGGCCGATTTAGAAGAGTAAAGGGCCTCCCACCTTAACAGCACGTTATCATGAAGATATACATATGTAAATATGTAGCGACTTGTTTACTGAATTTTAACCATAATCAAGTCAAAATATCAATTTTTCAGCCGTTTCGCATTTTGTAGCATCTTCCATGAAATTTATTTAGAACATTGGCTCAGCTGCTCATATCAATTTGAAGTATTGAAGTTTGTCTCAGCTGCTCATATCAATTTGAAGTATTGAAGTTTCAAATGATGGGTAGAAATATGTGCTGCAAATCGATATTAATGTTTGATATTAAAAATTACAATTCTTACCCCGTTGAAATGTTCCAACACCGTATTCACAGCCGGGCAACTTCTTTATGTGGCTAGCTTTCCAACGTACTTTAGCCCCTTCATTCTCATTCTTATCTTTCCCACAATAAAATTCATAATTCTTCCTAGCAGTCAAATACTCTTTACTACTTTTTCGACCGACATATAGGGTCGAATGTCTGAAAAGATCAGCAGCGCATTCCGGCACGCCAAGTTTTTTCCAGTCTATTTTACGGGACGTAGGTTTGTCCTCAATGTCGTGTATTGAATGAGTTCCCTAAAAATTAAAATGCCTTGGTGATATGGGATAACATGATTGATGAGTATAAAATGGTGGAAAGAATTTTATAGATAAAACCTTTCTTTATTCGATGCACACAAAATTAAGCGTCAATGAAACTAAGAAAATGGTCAGAAAACGTTCAGTGAAGGATACAATGTTTTAATAAAAAGAGAGGTACCCACCCATGGGCGTATAAAGATTTGGGGGTCAGATCCATACATGGACAAACCGTACAACCTCATTTAGCCCGGTATCAATCCGGGCTGGGTCGATATCAATGGGAAGACCTGCCAGTATCAATGGAAAATTTTGCGAAATGCCATACAAATTGGAGAAAAATGATGGAATATACAAAAATGATTATAAAACCAACTATACTCAGTCAATCAATTAGAAAAAGAAAGATGATTCTAAGAAAATACATGAAAATGAAGTAACTAATCACTTAATCAACCAATGACTAGCAAACCAATAATCAATAATCAATCAAACAACAATTAATTAAACATTTAACTACTAAACAACCAATTTGCCACCAAGAACCACTTTGGGAAAGGACAACCAACCAAAGATTTGGGCAGCTGGTATCAATGGGAAGACCTGCTTTTGTCCATGCATAGTTAGACCCCTCACCATACCCGGGCTTGGGGGGTTTGGGAGTATGCATCCCCCAGAAACCAAAATACCCCCAGAAATCAAAATACCCCCAGGAACCAAAATATCCCCTCAGAATTCAATTTTTGAAATTTTTTTGTTTTTTTCGCAATTTTTTGATGCCAATGGAAAGTGCTCAATGAAAAACGTTTAAAAATGATGTTTTTTCGCCACACCACCATGTTTAAGGCCATTTTTTTATCTTCGAAAAAATCTTGCACCCACCCCCAGAACTTTGGTGCCGCCCACCTATGCCCCTCACCCCGCAAATCCGGTAGACCTACCAAAATCGATAGACCCCAGAATTAAATTTTTGGCATGCCGCTGGGATTTTTACCAGTTTTATACAACCCAGATCCCCAGAATCCAGTCACCGGCCATGTATGGTAGTACCCCGACTTTGCCCAATAAAGTCAAGGCATTCGAAAAAAAATCTTTATTTAAGTGCGCAAGCTTTTTCTAAGCGTTTCCGGTGTCTTATTCTGGTTGTATGTTTCAAATGAAGCGTTGTCCGATGAATAAATACATATATACTATCAAAACTTCAAAATGTATTATTAATACACATGTAAGAGAGGAATGGGAAGATCCCTCCACTCAAAGTCGGCCGTCCCCCCTCCCTCCCAGAGCCAGAAAAGTCTAAAACCAGCCCCTGGTTTTTGGAAAAAAATGAATTTTTCGCCGATTTAGGCGTTTTTCGGCCGTTTTTGGCCGAAAATCGGCGGTCATTTTCCCCACCTTCCTCCTAAAAATGGCCGGGGACCCCCACCTAAAATTTCGAGCCGGTAGATGTATGATTAATAACAAATGAAAATCCGGCTAGAAGCGCCGGAGAATTCGGAACTTTAGGCTATATGAAGGATACATTTGATTGAAATAATTGTTTCAATCGTCGCCCTTGGAGAAAATTGTCATCATAAAATTAGGTGAAGATTTGCAGATATTTTGAAGAAAGAGTTAAGTAAATGACTAACAATGTATTCATACAGTGAACAAACAAATAGCTTTAAGTTTTATTAGTTCACTACCGCTTTCTTTAACGAATAGACCTAGTGACTCATGGGAATATATCAATAGATTTGTCCTTATTTTTCGCTTTGGTTTTTTATGCATATCTTTCAATGCGCCTTCTACAATTTACAATTCGTTTTATTGTGCTTCACTAATTTAGCCAAATAAATAATGCAAACACACTGAGAATGAAGGTGTCCTCATGTGTTTATCTGTAATTGCAAATTTTAGTTTTGCCCCATGTACGACATCAACAAAACCTTTGTTTCAGTAATAATATTTAAGCTTGCTTTAGAGCTTTTCATTCTTTCGAGCCAAAGTTCCAATCTTTTTTCCTTATGGTTCTGCATTTAAGACATAAACGCACGGTGGATATAGGAATATATACATGTAATAGCATCATGACAAAATCGAAGCTCGAGAGTCGGGCGTCCTTCCATCCAAACAGGCAACTTTCTAGTTTTTTTTCATTACAGTTTTCAAGTCTCGGCCACGCATAGGAAGCGCCTAAATTCTAGAATGGAATGGGTGGTGTAAAACCGGCAAAAATTCAAAGCATGTTTAAAATTCAATTCTGGAGAACCTATCGATTTTTGGGAGTTGGGCCCTATTCCCTCTTCGCCCACATGTGGTCTTGTGTGACGTAGTCAATAAATTTCGACATCTTAGTTTCGATCATTTAATTGTCATTTTTGTATCAAACGGAAACTAAAAATCAGTGCGTAAATCAAAATTGAACCTTATCCCTCTAGAAAATGGCAGACTAACTTCCAAATATGCTGTTGTTGCAATGTTATTCATTATACCTGCAGTGCTTTCGGGTAACGAGCAGTTTCTATAGGCACATCATAGGTAGCGCGTTAGCGCGTACCTATAATATACTTGGGTACCCCCAACACCTGGGCACCCCCTACAGCTATAACGGGACACTTCTGGAAGGTGCGATTTTTTTAAAAGAAAGATAATAAAAAATTCGCTGCCCGTGTTTTTTTGTTTTTCTTGAAACTCAAAATTGACTGTGTAAAGAAGGTGTAAAGTTTTTGTGTAACGTTATAACATAGGACAAATTTTGGGACCTTTTTACTGCGGCATGTGGACAACTGAGTATTGATGACTCGAAGGATTGAACAGAATAGGATAATAGAGGGATGAATTCTACAGATGACACTTTTTTTGTTTTTGAAATTCGCATTATTTATCGAACGGCAGTGTAAAGAGTGCGAAAATCTGGGGGTGAAAAAGCACTTTTTGGTCGAGTTTTCAACCTTCCTATGTCCGATACTAACTCCGGTTATGAGGTTTTTAAAATGTTTTCTGAGAGAAATGTAGAGCGGATCAAGGGCTACATTCTGCATATAAGCAAAGTCTTCTATGCTCTATGGTGAGTTAGATCCTGGGGTTTAAAGTTTACACTCTAGTGGATGGTGTAAAAAAACGGATTTTAACTAAGATTTCTCTGCCAAATTTTTCCGCTTATGAGTCAGTGCAAATCGAAGACAGCATTAATAAAGTGCCTCACAGGGGCTAAACATCGCAGCAAACCGCATTTAAAAAAACGCAATATTGATTTATTTATGGGGGTGTAAAGTTCGAAATCAGAGGTAAAAAATGGGCGAAAAAACACGTTTTTTCCGAAGTTTGATTGATAAATCATGCCAAATAATTTTTGCAACAGAATTTTGGCACACAGGAATGTACTACGATTTAAAAGCTACAAATTGTACCAAACCGAATTTCTTTAAACTCAATGGGGAGTTCGGTACGGAATTTTAAAGTTTACAGTGTTCTAAATGATGGAAAATACGTTTTTGTTGCGTTTTTTGTTCGCCACTTTCTCCGTCCAGAAGTCGGGATAAGTCTAATAGAATAAAAATAAAGTGCTTTATATCGGGTGCATGTCAAAGCAAATTGTCTATATATTAATATTTAGCGAGTGTAAAGTCAAAAATTTGGAGTTTTAAATGCGTTTCTGTCTTGTTTTTTCTGCCTGCTTCTCCGGTTACGAGTCAGGGACACGTTTGTCAAGTCTAGAAATGGACCAGGAATCAAATTTGATATGCCAGTCTGGCGCATATGTTTACACTCTACGGTGTTGTAAAGTAGTTTACACCAATTGTTAGTTTGCCCATAGAACATTATGTAGACTTAATTTTTTCATAAATATTAATCGTAATATCGGAACAATATCAAAATTACGAATCTGACTAAAATCTTCTTTACACTAGGTGTTTACATGAAGTTTACACTACATATATATTTATCTTCGTTTTTGAGCATTCCTGAAACCTAATTTTTTCTTGGAGCCTAGAAGTTTTCAAAGGATCAAATGTGAGACGTCACGTAGGCGCGTTTGTTTACATCCAACAGTGATGTAAAGTAGTTTACATTCATTGTTTATATGTCCTCAGACCATTGTAGAGACATAATTTTTTCATGAATGTTGTTTTTTTACACTACATGTTAGCCTTTGTTCTAGAGCATTGCAAAAATCGAAATTTTTTCCTGAGATATAAAAATTTACAGGGAATGAAATATATACGTCAATTGGGCGCGCTTGCTTACACTCAGCAGTATTGCAAAGTGGTTTAAACCTAATGTTTATTGTCTTTAAAACATTATGGAGACTCATTTTTCCATAAATGTTGAAAGAAATATCGGAGCAATATCAAAATTACGAATCCGACTAAAATATTCTTTACGCTATGTGTTTGTGTAAAGTTTACGTTACGTGTTAACCCTAATTCGATAGACTTGCAGAGACTTTGTAACTGAAGTCAAGAAATTTTCAAGGATTCATATGTGAGACATCAATTAAGTGAGTTTGTTTACCCTCAAAAGTAATCTAAAGTGATTTAAAAATTATGTTCAAGTGTCCTTAGATCATTGAAGAGATGTAATTTTGTCTTAAATGGGTTGCATTAAAGTTAAATCTTTCTTAGCCGTGTTTATAATATGTTTCACAAAATCTTGCACATGGAGAGCTATCGTTTAATTGATGTAAATTGCCTGCAAAAGTGGTTTAAAATGAACCAGCAATCACACTACTGTGCACAGAAGTCGACAAAGATATACAGCTTTATTGTAATCATGTACATTAATAAGCCGTAAACTGTTAGTATTCTCTACACCTAGTAGTTGTGTAAAGTTTGCACTATTCATTTGTTGTTAATATGTAGTCTATACTACAAATTTATTTTACTACCAAATCAAAGCGTTAGTGTTCCTTACATTTGATATTTGCGTGAAGTTTTTGAATTTTTGCCGAAAATCTTTGCCTTCTAATTTACCAACATCCCGCCTTTTCCATTTTCTTGAAGTTTAAAATCTTTTATAATTCTCTCATAATTTAATGGTAGGTTTTAACTTTAAGTTTCTCTTGATTTACAACTCTCGCTTAGCAAGCTCATTTTTCAAAACTTTTTCATAGTGATCAGATTAGTTGCGTTTAGTTTGGAATTGGTGGACGGTCGTTATTTTATTACTCGGCTTAAATAAACCAAGTGACTATCTTTTGATAATTTTCTTCATCGCAAATTCAAACACCCAATTTTCAATTTGAAAATTGACCCAATTTTCAATTTGAAAATTGATCCAATTTTCAATTTGAAATTTGAAAATTGGGTGTTTTCAATTTCAAAAGTCACAACACATTGTGCTTGTGTATTGATTGAGTGAGGATTTGCGATGTGAATTCGTTGGTTAAATTTTTGTGCTTGATTATAACTGAACTGCACATTAAGAAGAAATAACTTAATGCAGTTTTAATTTGAAAATGGATGGTGTCAATAAGGTTGTCTTGTTTAAAAAGGATAATGCTGATGTTAAGAACAATATTGTTTTCCGCGTTCTTGGACTGTTGTCATTATTGTGGCATGTTACTGATTGTGTTTACTGACTGATGTACTGAAATCACGCTAATTAAAAGTAGTGTACTAGCAAAGAAAAATGCTCCGATGGAACAAAAAAGATGAATATACTTGGAATTGTGGATTATTATGGATGTAAAAGGAGGGGACTAGGAAAAATCTACCTAAAGTCGGAAAATCTGCTAAAAATCACACTTTCTCTAAGCAACGCAAAAAATCGATGTATATTCTGCGGCCTCTAAAAAAGTGTCTTTTTTAAATAATGTTCGAAGTTTCAGATAAGAGTGTATAAACGAAATCTATCAAGGTACTTTTTTAAATTGCTGGCACCTGATTGATAGAAAACTAAGAGGTATTGTATTTAAAGTTGTTTTGTTTTATGAGCATTATAGCAAGCAAAGCAGGAGCCGATTGATTAGTGCACACAATCGTTTCGGGCTTGCTAGTGTATCTACATTAAGTCTGTTTCAAGTCAACTTACGTGTTTCCTACTGTTTTTAACCAACCATGTCTTCAATTGTCTTCGATGTTTGCTATTTCATTCAATTGGCTTGGAAGACTGTTAGTTTACTTAATATCATTTCCCATAGCTACTGCATAGCTAACGTGCTGCTGTTTCAATCATTGTTATGGTTGAATATTTATTTTAATCTGTTGGCCGCAGAATATACATCGATTTTTTGCGTTGCTTAGAGAAAGTGTGATTTTTAGCAGATTTTCCGACTTTAGGTAGATTTTTCCTAGTCCCCTCCTTTTACATCCATAATAATCCACAATTCCAAGTATATTCATCTTTTTTGTTCCATCGGAGCATTTTTCTTTGCTAGTGTTTATATAATTCAACCATTTAAGATTTGCGCCAAATTCGATATAACAGCTTCACTTCGTTTTTGTTTGTTTCTCAACCTGCTATTTGATTGAAATTACTTTATTACTACTCTATTTCTTGTAAAATGCTTTTTTATGCGAAAAAACGTCTTTGTATTTTGAGGTTAGTAGCAAATGAAAGTGATTCGATTCGGCGTATTAATTTCGTAAAGTTTCAGAGCAAGCTGATTTCAGTATAGAATGTAGGATGACAAAGGAACTTTTGACTTAATCGATTTGACGATGATATCTTTCGATCTTGGTGATGCCGTTTTAGACAGATATCAAAAATTTGCACAGATATTAAAAATTTTAATAACATTCGAGGAATCAGCCCCCCTGTAGCCAAGCATTCATAAGTTTCATTTTTGCTTCCAAATACAAGAATGTTATATAATTATCAATAGAATTAAATGGACGTGAAGAACTGGATATAAAAATCACAGGATAAGTACAAAATGCTGTATAAAAATACAAAAATAAAGAATCAATCTGCATGTATAGCTTACCGAAAACAGATCTCCTTCCTTCAAAGATACGCATTTCTCGTATTCTTCGCACGAAACCGCTCTCTCTCCTACGTCGATAAAACGGCTATTGTCAAATAAAAACTCGAATTTTGATTTCAGAATGTCATACACTGTCCAATATTTCAGCCACAGTGTAGAATGAACAGGTATGCCATCCCTGGCATACGGCATCGTACTGAAGTATGCGTCGATTTGGAACCAATGAGAGCTGCTCTTCTTTTTTATGTTAGAATCAACCTTAATTGCCTCCCGTGTATCTTTTTTACGCCATGAAACGTATCCCTTCCGGATCCGTGTATATAATCTGCATACAGCATGTTTCACAAAATATATGTGAGAGATGCTTTACTGCACTAACGAGCAAAGCTTCTCTGCGATTTCTTGCTTTTTTGAATTTTTATGTTACTTAGATAATTCACGGTTTTTCAGCTTCATCTACAAGATTGAATAATTGCTCAGAAAATATTTTTCTAAGTTATAGCGATGAAAATTCATTATGAGACAATAATTAACTGCATGTGAGAACTTAACTTATTCTGCCACAAAAGTGCATAATGAAATAGAAACCGATGTGTGAGTAGCGCACATGTTTTAGATGGATATTAACCATGTATGTAACCATGTATAAACAATTTTTGAATTTTAACTATTTATGCTCACTTACGGGTCTTTGTAAAGACAGATTGAAACTAATTTTTACATCTTTCACTGTGATTAGGTCATGCCTGAGCAGATCAGTAAGCCTTTATGCGTTATAAAGATTTTGTGCAGTTTTTACGAAATAAATTGTCTTTAAGCTTGCGAAGTTTTTAAATAGACTTGACTAGCTAGATCAGAGCATCAATGCACGTAGCTGTGGGGAATAGGGGAACTAGTCCACCCAAAATTATAAGAACGAATATTTTTGATAAAGGTCTCGAAAAATCAATAATTTTTGACGCGTTTTTGAAGCCAGAATAGATTTGAAATACACCCAAAATTTTCGGGCGCTTCACGCCAATTTATCGCTTTTGCATAATTTTTTTCTTCCAAACAGCCCAAGTTTTCGTATATGTATATAGTGAATGTGTCCATATTTTCTGACGCTCCATGCAGATTTATTATTATTTCTATTGCTTTTCTTTGCAATAAACCAGAAATGAATATAAAACAAGCTGAACAATTTTCAACATACTCGGAGCTTGGATACAATGCTAAGAAATAATCTGTGTGACCATTTTATACGAATTACTTTGTGAAGAAAATTGATATAAAAATTAATCCTCTAATCTTTTTAAAATTTTTTCCTCTCCAATATGTACAGTCCGCTGAGGAAAGATAAAAAACATCATTATTTTTGTCTATTTGAAAATGTATTCAAAACTGATTAATTTAGATACGGTAGGTCTTTACTTGCGTTACTTTATATCTTGTTTACAATTAAGAACATCTATTCGTCAAGGACATGCGTTTCAAATTCACAAGAAAAGAGAATTTCATCAAATTATTTTTGATTACTATGATTCTTCTTTTGTCTTCTCTAATTCCACTAGAGACATGTCGGGCCTTTTTCCCAAAGGTTAGGCCCGAGGCCTGTATAATACTAATTTCTGCACAGCATTACAGGTGTGTTACCATATTATACCTGCAAATATATTCAGCTTCTCAGTATCCGTATTGTACACAGCAAAATTATGCTGTAAAGAATCAAGATAAAATAAACAGGATTAAGAGAAAAGTTAGCAAAAGAATAGTATAATTGAATGAATATAAACGATAGGTATCAAAAACAATTAAATATTTAAGTAAAATTATAATTAGCTTGTACAAACGTGATATAATTAGCTTGTACAAACCTTCTAACGCATTACCGATAAATGTACCTATTTGTACTCCACGCTCGTCAACTTTTAACATGATCGGAGAATCGGGATGGTCGGAGAATCGGGACGTTCGGTTGGTTGAGATAAAGCATTTAAGACACCTCTAAAAACTGGGAAAATTTCTGAGGAAATTGAGGCAAAGTAGTTTCCAAAAACGGATGAAAGTCTAAATTTTTCATTAAAGTTGCTTGAAATTGACCAGAAATGGTAGTTTTTTTCAATTATTATTGAACAGAACGGCAAGTGGAAATCAAGCTGTTCTGTTTTTCTAAATTTTAGTAAATAAAAATGGAAAGAAAAATCGAACATCCGTTTTGATTTTGTCAAATCAAGGCGAAGCATCGAAATATATCGGCATTACTGCTTTTTAGAAACCAATTTTAGGCTTTTTTTTAAGCGAACGCATTCCTGCTTTTTAAAAGCCAATTTTAAGCTCTATAAAAACGAATAATCACATAAAATTAGTAAATCCGAAATCCTTCTCATTTTAACTATTTTTGTCGAGCAGAAAAAAGCTTTGAGCATGTGTATGAAGGGGTAGGTAAGCAAAAGTTCAGGATTTAATCTAGGCTTGAATCCTTATCTGATATATGCAAAACTGTTACCTCTGATCATTTGCTTCATCGCAGGCATTTGAACACGACCATGGCTGCCAAATTAAGAGGCATTCAAGGTTTATGTCCTCAAAATTTTTACTCCTGCACGCTGGTTCTGCCCGTGGTTCAAATATGCTATATCGGAAATGCTCGCGGGTTTGCTTGATTGTTAACCGATGTTTCTCATCATGGTATTTCTCTAAATCGTTTGGCATCAGAACCGAGTCAACGTTAATTATAAGGGCATGTTCGGGCAGTGTCCATTGAGAAATGGATTGATCATGGCTGGGCATATGGCCGTCATCGCAAGAAACAGTACCTGAGGCAACATAATAATCTTAAATTATTTGACAGATGGCCCTGCAAATTCGTTCTCTTTTTAGCTGAAGGGATGCGTCTTCTGAATCTTCAATATACTAGAAATACTTTTCCCAATTCCGACTTTTAAATTTAATCATCAAATGTTGCCAATAAGAAGAGACACTTTCAAAGTTTACGGCATTCCTTCAACATCAAATCTAGGCAAATCGTATATAAATCGCTTCTTTAATTAAAAACTAACGAGCTGATTTAATAACTCAGCGAGGTGCGCACTTAGTTGTGAAATAGTCAGAAACTTGATCAACTTCTGATTATGTATAATGATAATATTTACTTAGTTTCCCAGCATTACGAGCATTCTGAGCGCATAGTAAACAACACACGTGGGCGTTGGGGGTTCGGGGGTATGTAACCCTCAGAAACCAAAATACCCCCAGAATTCAATTTTCGAATTTTTTTGTTTTTTCTCTAAATTTTTTGATGCCAATGGATAGTGCTCGATGAGAAACGTTTTAAGATCATTTTTAATTTTTTAAAAATATTGCACCCCACCCAGAATTTCGATGCTGTCCACCTATGGTAACCACACGTCGACGGGGGGAGTTTGGAGCAGTTTAAACCCTCTCAGAAGTTGAAAACCCTCCGCAGATAAGTGCAGACCCCAGAACTCTATTTATAGCAAAAGTTTTGGCGATTTTTGGCGATTTCATCTAACCAGGCCCCCGAAATTTTCTTGTTACCCATGTATGATAGTAACTAAATGGAAAGCTGGTAGGCCAATGTATAAAAGAAGAATATCAATCAACGTAGAAAATGCTATGAGTCTTAGTCTGAAAAAATGCAATGAACTTCTGTCTAGAAATAATATCTGTATTCTTCCAGATAAAAAATGAACCTGTAAGTGATACACTGTAAGTCTTTACACCTGTGCCTACAATTTTTGCACAAATTATGTGCAATTAATGTTGGCTTACCGTACGATGCAAAATGAGCACTGTGTCTGGATGGTGTGACGTAAAGCGCATCGCCCCCACCGTCGACAACGTGTGAGCCGGCGCCTTGATCATACAGCCATTCAATGCTCGCTCCGAATTGATCATAGGCTTGACGAATTGGCCTCTTTCGAATTAAATCAGCAAGAACCTGTTATGTTGTTGTTATTCGATAACATTAGAAAAGTTTCGCGCATTTCGAATAAAATAATATCAAAATTATACATAACTTAAATTTGTAAATACATGGGCCCCTAACGTCTACGAAATCGACGTAGGGACCGGATGTATTTGCCTTCGAGAGTTACTTAGGTACATAGGTACTTAAGTCTACGCTTAGCGCTGGTCCCGATCGCGCAGCCTGGGATCGCTTTCGGTCTTTGGACCCTTACAGACCCTACGGCTTCGATCTCCTCAGCCCTAATATTGCTGGCTGCTTCTAGTCGGGTGATCTCAGCAGCTACGCCCTAAGACCTAAGGCTACTTACCTAATCTCGGAATTTGCCGCGGAGGTCAGTTGACCTATCTCAAGGCTCAAGTTGAATATTTAACTTCTTTTCAAGGTTCGATTCTAACATAAATAATTTTGGTTCCTAATACGTGTAGCACAATAAACTTTGAAAACAACAACATTGAGCTCTACACTGATCAATCATCCCTAAAGATTAAATAATATTTTTGATTAATTTTAGGTTTAAGGAAAGAATTAAGATTTTCAAATAAGAATAGCAATCATACGGAGATTACCTATCCTTCCACTCTGATGAGCTGAAATCCTCGACGTGGGCAATTACCGACCTAACCCTCGGTATAACCAAAAACCCATGGGTAGGTTTTTCTCTAATTTATTTCGAACGAAGAATCCACGGCCTGTAGCCGGACAACCAAATAAGGCAAAAAGAAAAACGAAAACGTACGGACTATACACACGTACGATGGCCAACTCCACTGCCAACAACACTCTCTAACTACATTGGCCTCAAGAGACCATTACAGTAAAATAAACAAAGATCAAATCAACGTAATACTGATACACTTTTATCTCAGATCGAATGTTATCGATTACACAAGCGGTATGCACGAAACAATTACTATTATCATACACTTAACTCTATGTTACCGGACAAGTATCTAAATGTTTTTTATTATTGAAAATTGGGGAAAAAGTGGGAAGACCGAAGGCATAGCCCACAGTACACTATCGTAGATAGCTACTAGTATTGGCTATGTGATGGCTATCGCGAACTGCTAAGGCAAGTTCGCCTATACGTGTAACTCTCGTAGTTACACTCCCCCACGTATAGAAAAAAAATTAGAAACGAAGTGAATAATTTTTTCGGGGGTAAACCAATGCCAATAGCGTCTGCCACGCTTCTACAACTCGGCACTCCGGCTTCGAGTCCCGGTCGAAGCTACTATTTTTACAAATTTCTGCTTTTTCCGGCTTTTTTAGCTATTACATAATTTCCCCTGATATTTTCAAAATGTATAATATATGTGGAAATTTAGGTCTACTTTCTGGTTGTAGCAGTGGTACAAAAATTCTGCAGTGGCAATCTCTTCTGCTCGCTAATGTCTATTGATTCTTCGTTGAATGCATGCGGTTCCATAGTCAAAAAATGCTCAGCGATTCTCATAAAACTAAGTTTGATTACATTTTGATAAGATTGGCGAAAATATGATGCTTCAGAATTAAATATTTTGCATTCACTGTCCAATCCGGGGACGGATTTTAGTACCTTCCTATCTAAGTATGTACTTATAGCAAGAAAAATGCTCCGATGGAGCAAAAAAGGTGAATATACTTGGATTTCTCTATTCTTAAGGATGTAAAAGGAGGGGACTAGGGAAAATTTTCCTATACGCGCAAAAGCCGTTAGAATGTGCTAAACAGTTGGATTTCCTCTGAACAACGCAAAAATTGAAGTATATTCTGAATTGAGTTGGCCTAGAGGTATAAAGTTTCCGATAATCTTGATTTATATCAGAGCATTGTGGAAGGTAAGATTTCGTGGAAAAAATTATAAATCAATTGTTTAACAGACATGGAAGCTTTTCAATTGTTCTCTGCGAAAGCGTGAAAATGTTTTGTGACTGAAAGTTGATTTTTCACAAGCCACAGTATATACTTAGATTTTTTGCGTTGTTTAGAGGAAGTCTAACTGTTTAGCACATTCTTACGGCTTTTGCGCGTATAGAGATATTTTCCCTAGTCTCCTCCTTATACATCCTTCAGAATAAAGAAATCCAAGTATATTCACCTTTTTTGCTCCATCGGAACATTTTTTCTTGCTCGGTCGACGCGTCAGCAAATGCAAACAATTTAAGAAAATTTATGAGCCGCACACATTCCAAAAATGGACAGACATAAATTTGCATGGATTTTAACAAGAAAAAATGTTGGAATCGGTTTGATAAAGTCAGCGCATAAGAATTATTATTATTATGAAATAATTTGCAGGTAGTATTTTGAAAAATGTTTCCCATTCCAGTTAACCATCAAAACAGTGCATGTTTGCGAATAAAAGTGATCAAATATGAGTCAAAAATCTTTGAAATAAAAAACTGGTGGAAAATATGCAATACGGAGTTAAATATTGGTATTAGCAAACATGTGCATAATTCAAACATCACCTCTTCACAGCTCAACAACCTCAGGCTGTAGAAAAGTTATAAAGGTCAGATTCGTTATTCTGACGTTGCGGATATATATTTTTTAAGCATAATCAGCATGTTCTGCCTACTTAGCGGAGTAGCTAAAGAAATTTCTTTTTTCGTCTCGAACTTTTTACACTTAAACGATCACAGATCAAGAAATATTTTGTTATAAGAGGAAAAAATTTAGGTTCTGAGATATTATAACCTTCTACATCATAAAAGTAATTGGACTGCACAGAAACCAAAATTGAGTTAGGTAAGCTTTATGACACGCAAAGAGTAAAAAACACGAATACTTTACACTTTTGTGCAACAACCATTGAATGTGAAGAAATTTTAAGGTCAGATTCGTAATCTGCAACTCAGGGACAATATTTTGAAAAAATTGGAAACAGCGCGCCAGTGTTGCGAATTTTAGCCAAATGGATCCCTATAAGGCAACATGTAGAAAATTTTCGGGCGACCATTGTGGATCATTCGCGGATTACATGTATAGCATGGAAACTTGTTTCAAAAACATCGACGTAATACTGTATGATCATATTTGCAGTGTACAACGCTGGCTTTGACTGTAAGCAATTATTCGTGAATATCGCTTTGGATCTTCGCGATGCATGCAAATTTTAAAAATCTACCTCGTTTCTTAATTATCTATCGATTAAAAAAACCGCACCTCCCAGGTGTGTGCCGTTATTGCTGTGAGGGGGACACAAAATTCGCACTCGCCGTGATAAACCTAAAAGAAGGGGGCGGAATCCTGACTTGGGCGGAAAAATTAGCCATCTTAGCCAGAAAATCGCTAAAAATCGCTCAAAAATCCTTAATTTTGCGCACCATTTTCGGCCAATGAGGGGCGGCCGCCCCCCCCCGCCCCCTAAATCCGCCCCTGGCGCTACCTTTGATTATTCGGGTACAAATCTGACCTCGAAAACAGGACGCCACTTTTGCGAATTCACGCCGAATGGATCCCTATCAGGCAACATATAGAAAATTTTCGGGCGACCGTTACGGATCATTCGCGGATTACATGTATAGCATGGAAACTTGTAGGGTTCAAAAACATCGACGTAATACTGTATGATCCTATTTGCAGTGTACAACGCTGGCTTCGACTGTAAACAATTATTCGTGAATATCGCTTTGGATCTTCGCGTTGCATGCAACCTGAACATACATGCACAGCATGAAATTCCGGGGATGAAATTATAAAGTGATTTTTTGAGCCCGAAAATGGTAGGTACGCATCAAAAACATTGTTTTTTAGCGTTTCTGACGATGCTCTATCTTTCTAGAGCATAAAAGCATGAAAAATGTTTGAAAAAAAACCAAAAAGTCGAACAAATTGAAAAAAATATAGTCAAAACATGAGTATAATGGCGCAAAGCGCCGAAAATTTGGTACTTTTGAGCAAATAGATGCTAAAAACGCTTAAAAAAAGCACCTTTTCTACAAATTTTTATAAAATTTTCGGAAACTTTCGAAAAATCGCCAATTCTGGGGGTAAAAAATTTAGATTATGTATGAACCCGAGATGAAAAATACAATAAGTACAGTAGGTACCTAATATTGAATTATTGATTTTTATTAAAGTTAATTAGTTGTTAACAATCAATTGATTAAGAATTCATTATTAATATTAAGATTTCACTTGCATTAGCAATAGAATCTGTAAGGAAGTGAAAACATAAAAAAGAATAAGGAACATACATACAAACGTGCGTCAAATCAGATGAAAATGTACGAAGAAAATAAGTAAGTACCGTTATCGTTTTGACAGAACAGCTGCAATAAATCTTTTAATTGAATTGGTTAACAACATTTAAATTACAACTCGTATGAATGGATTTTAATTTTTTAGTAGTCAATCACATGCATGGGCAGCAATAAAATTCCGGGGGTTCGATTAGGTCAAATTGCCAAAAATAGCGCCAAAGTTCAATTCTCGAGGTCTATCGATTTGAGGGTATTTCAGATGATTGTGTCCCGGGTGACCGACAGTCCCGAGTAACCGACAGTCCCGGGTGACCGACAGTCCCGGGTGACCGACAAATGGTTTTAAAAATAGATCTTTCAATCAAAAAATTCCCGTCTGACCGACAGTCCCGGGTGGCCGGCTATACCGGATGGCCGACAGTCCCGGGTTGCCGACTGTACCGGGTGGCCGACAGTCCCGGGTGACCGACAAGTGGTATAATAATAGGTTTGTCATGAAAATTCCTAACTGACTTATGATTTTGGAATTAATGCTTTTTAAGTAGGTAAGTATTTATGTACATAAATAGTTTTACCAATGCAATAACATTGTTCATATGAATTCATAGCAAATTTAAAACATGCAGGATTTTGTTAAAAAAAGGCCTATTATTTACAATGCGTAATATTTTAGTGCTATCCTACTTAAACTTATTGTGGCTGCAAAATTTCCGCTACATATTTGTGTAACTTCAGTGCTGCGAAAGTGCCATCAAATGATTTACTCGCCGCCATTTAATCAAACTGGTGAACAAAGGCGTAGCCAAGACTTTTGTGTACCTAGTTTCTCAGTTTTCGAATTTACTGAGTACTCTATACGCTTCACTTAAAAATGCTTATTTTGACAAAAAGGCACTAACTATCCGCCCGATTCAAAATGCAAATGAGGTTTTATTTTTAGAATTTTTTGATTCTGAAGGTGCCTAAACGCGATTTATTGCTTATGCATTCCATTGCGCATGTAAAACTACGCTGTAGGCCGAATTTAACGCGCACAGGAATATAATTAATTCTAGATCCTAACGACGACTGGACAAAAATGATTCTTTGATACAAAAATTTTTAGTAAATTTGCACATTTAATAAGTTTATATACAATACAATATGTACACGTAATAAATTTATATTCACATTTATGCCAGTGAAAACTTTATTGCTATTCTAAGAGAATGACAAAATTACGCATTTCGATTTTCAAAAAGTGTACGTGCATACATACATACGTACATACATTTTTTCATAGTGTGGGAATTTTTATGCCATCTGTCAATCAACTGGTACAATGTCGGCTACTCGGGATTGTCGGCCACCCGGTACAGTCGGCCACCTGGGACTGTCGGCCACCCGGTACAGTCGGCCAGTAGGTACTGTCGGTCAATCGGGAATTTTTTGATTGACAGATCTATTTTTATACTATTTGTCGGTGACCCGGGACTGTCGGTCATCCGGGACTGTCGGTCACCCGGGACTGTCGGTTATCCGGGACTGTCGGTCACCCGGGACGTTACCATTTCAGATTATAGGGGTTATGACCTTCCACGCCCATGTGTGGTCAATCATAGTTGGTAAGCTTACTGCTGAATTCATGATACATTTCATCATTGTACCTTGAAGAACTTGAAGGCATAGACAAAAAATATGAAAAAAGAACACGAATCTTAAATAACTTGCATGCAATTAATAATAAAACTGCTCATTTGCAGAGAAGTTTTAAAGAAACGAGTCTCACCGATAAAAATTATAAGCGTTGTATTTACGCAGGTTCGACACATTAGCCAGAAGCGTCTTATCCTCTGAAACACGAAAACTGCGCTGTAATTCATAGAAGAGCCTATTTGAAAATTGAATGCTTATGTAAGCTATTTCACATTTCTGCCTCATCTATTCGATTAACTCCTGAAGTCACAGATTCAATCTTTTCAACATGCCCAGGTAATTTTAAATGTGTTTCTTTTGACGATAGCGAACGAGAACCATAACATTCTAATCAACAAAATAAAACCGATTTAGAATTAAATCCCGGGTCGAATTACCGGCTTAGACCAAACCAGCTTCCTTTTAGGGTCGATAAATGGGAGTAACATTTGTGTGGCATCACTATTAAGGCTAATCTACAGGCAGCGCGACCAGCAGGATCTATTTTTGACTGTTTATGGAAAAGTTGTGATACCGCCCCTCTCCCTTAGGAAAAAATTCTAGATACGCCACTGTGTATGACTGAAAAAGCGTGTTAAAACATGCATTACTGCAAAAGCGAGCACAACAATGGCTGCAGTTCTGCTTTACATAGCTTATTTCATTTGTTCGTTTATTTCTTCGACTCTCTTTTCTTATTTATAGTAAAAAAACTTTTTAACTGCTTGTTCAGCCATATTTTTTATTAACTTCTCGAAGTCTTGAACGCAGTATTTTTTCTACTCGGCAAAGAGTTTTCCAGATGTACAAAGACTTTTCGGGACCGTCTTTGTAAATGTACAAAGATTTTTCGGAAGACAAAAATTGTGAAAAAGGTCGGAAATTCGCAAAATTTTCGGCGCTTCGCGCCGAAATGAGTAATTGTGTGTTCTATATATCATTATAATGGCAGAAATTGCATTTCAAAAAGGAAAATGTTAAATTTTTCGGCGCTTCGCGCCGTTTTAAGACGATTCTTATTGATTTTTGCCCTTAGAGATCCAGAAATTAGCTAAAATACACTATTGAAAGTCAAACAACTCTGTTTTTTATCACACTAAAATCGCTACTGTACCATATTATTGTGCCAAAAATTTTGTGTGTACAAAATG
Organism: Mermis nigrescens; assembly: GCA_036768485.1. Lineage (NCBI taxonomy): Eukaryota > Metazoa > Nematoda > Enoplea > Mermithida > Mermithidae > Mermis > Mermis nigrescens. Next base: position 30,516 of record JAVLUZ010000223.1, on the reverse strand, counting down.
CACAAAGATTTTACAAAAACTGTGAAGAGGTGTAAAATTCCCAAAAATTTTCGGCGCTTTGCGCCGAAATGATTAATTGTTTGTCCTATACATCTTTAAAATGGCAGAATTTGCATTTAGAATGGAGAAATGTCAATTTTTTCGGCGCTTCGCGCCGTTTTGGAACAATTTTTAGTAATTTTTGGCGTCAGAAATCCAGAAATTAGCTAAAATACACTACCAAAGATTGAAAACCCTGTTTTACCACACTAAAATCGCTACTGTACTATATTATAATACACAAAAATTTGCATGTACAAGATGTACAAAGACTTTTGGGGACCATCTTTGTACATGTACAAACGGACTTTGTACAAAAAAACACTGCTTCAACGGGAAGTTGTTAAATTAAAGATGCTTTCATGCTGCTGACTTTATTAAATAAATCCTTCACACATTCAATCTACTATTATTGAAAATAAGAATGAATTGTTTGACATATTATGCGTTTCGATTTCACTTTCATTAAAATACTTGTATGTAAATCGACTCTCTCAAGTAGTGTTCTCTCAGTCATTATTCTTTACTTCAGCAATTCGATTTTACTTTACTCGTATTTCATAATGTCGATTATATCAAATGTTCAAAAACTCCGTTTTGTAAAGCACAATCTCAAAGCAGCTGGTTATAATAGTGTGACTTTTAAGAATCTGATAAATGATGACGACACGATGACGCGATAGCACAACAAGGCGAAATAGATGAGGCTTACTCTGATTCAGATGATCTAGATTTTTATGATGTATTATCTGCTTCATCAGATTGTAATAAGAATTCTGGCTAACAGCAATAAGCATTTGTTTTAGTTCGATAAAGTGTTTTAATATTACGATTATTCTTTAGCTCATGTGCTTACAAAATATTCTAAGAGTACTATTTATGGGTATAGTTATATAAGCTTGACCCTCGGCATTACTCTCGGCCTCGGCCTCCGGCCGAGGCAAGGATTTTAAGTCGCTTCGGCCTTGGCTAAGGCCGAAGGTCCAAAAAAGACCCTCGGTCCGATCACTGATTATAGCAAAGATAAAATTGACAGTTACGAGATTTTGAGATTTTACAATGCTTAAATAGTTTAAACGCTATCTACGTACGCATAAGTGTGATCAACCTTACGTAAATAGTTGAAGAAAACGTATCTAAAAATGCAAGCAACTTTAGCTTTACAGCATTATCAACATATTGTGTAGTTTATTGCCATAATTTAATTTTAACCTTGAAATTGTGTTAACAAATCAACGTACTAAAGCAGTAGGCTTCAGATGCTCTTTTCATGACTGACCTTAAGTCCACAGCCCGGTTTCTGTCTATTCAAGATTAAGCTAGGATTGATCCGACTGTTTTACGAACAGAGTCAGAATTAAGTCTGGTTCATGTCAGTTGCCATCAGTGCAAGTGTAAATCAGGCTTAAACTTAGCGTTTATATGATAATGTAGGCGATAAAACCTGATACTATTCATATGTATCTACATTTTTTATGCAAATATTTATACCCCGATTCTGCCATTGAATATACATATATACTGAATGAGGTCTTCAAAGATCACCACCATAGGTGGGCAGCACCAAAATTCTAAGGAGGCTGCGAGATTTTTAAAGGTCAAAAATGGTCATGAAAATGGTGGAATGGCGAAAAAACACAATTTTTCAACGTTTCTCATCGAACACTATCCATTGGCATCAAAAAATTGCGAAAAAAAAACAAAAAAATGTCAAAAATTGAATTCTGGGGGGGTATTTTGGTTTCTGGGAAGTGCATACCCCCAAACCCCTACGCCCACGTGTGATCACTACTCACTGGGCATCCAGTCAGTTGGTTGACCGATCCATACTCTATCATACTTCATCTCTTTCCACGTTGGGTACAATAGGCCCCATTGCCAGTGAAGTATTGATCGGTCAAGATCAGGATGCAGCAACATTTTATGAAGTGTTAGGTTGCGGCGCCATTCCGTCGCTGATTTGAGCATTTGTGCTCCATCGTTAAATTCATCAAAAATCATTGATTTATCAAAAGTACCGTCAGGCTTCTTATCACGTAAAAAAACAAGTTCGGAAAAGGACGAAGCAATCATTACAACGTATAATGCGTTGAATAACATTGTATTGGTTTTGTCACACTAAATTAAAGACATTTTGTTCAAAGCAAAAAATCCGGAAATATCGATTAAATGCAGTTATATCGTAAAAATTAGAATAAATAAACATAAAAATAAACACAGTCCCGATTTTTTCACAATGACGTCTACGGTTATATTTACCCTTTAAGCCGGGTTCCTTTCCATATTTTTTAGGCCTGGCTCAGTTTTAGACAAATACAATTTTATGGTACTTAGGTCGGTATATCGACTTTTAGGCATTTGGACGGAGTGAACAAAATAATTTTGTATTATCTATCTTTCAATCAGAATAATGAGTTGAGGGTCGAAGTACCATATAACACTTAAAATTCGAAAATAGGTAATAGTCGGTTATAATAAACCCTCGTCCGGATTTTTTGAAATTTTCCTGCTCAAATTTCGCATTTTTGCGTAAATTTTTGGAATCACAGGGACACGATCTTACATAGGCCTCCTGACTGGTAATCAAGCGCTCTAATTTACGAGGCACTTCACGTTATCTAGATTATTTAGTCAGATCCTCTGTGGTTAGAGCACTCGACTCGACTATTAACTACAGGGTCCTATGATCGAATACCAGTAACACCAAAAAATCTTACGCAAAAAAGACGATATTTGAGCAGAAAAATATTGGAAATTCGGCTGTTGTTACATATAACCATGAATGCACAGTATAGCCGGTCTGGTAGTCAAGTCAGACACAGAGCTTTTTGGGCCAAACGGTTTCGAAACCGGACAAATAGAAATTATCAATTTTGGAGAAAAATAAAGTATTCATATGTACATACATATATACACAGACAGACAATTGAAGAAGCGACCACTCCCCTTGCATGGGTTTACAAGAATGAGCGAACTAAATATTGTAAATTAGCGATTTAAACTAGAAAACATTACATTTCTAACTATACAGATTTAAAGTGTCACCTCTATTTTTAACCGATTGCATGGATTCGCAGGGTTACGATAATTATATATCAGATCAATGCTATAATCGCAATCTGTCAGCTTATTGTCGGAGACAATTTTAAAATTTGTGACCGAAGTTGTGTGAAACAGACTATAGTTTTTCTAGCGAATTCATGCACTTTAGTCTGTTTCAAATTTCTTGAGACTTCTTTTAGTATAATGATACAAAAGTACTAACAGCCAATGTCTGCAAGGTTCGACCCAACTTGGTACAGTCAAAACCTAACCCGGCCTTAAAGTTAGAAAAATTCCCTAATTTCGCATAATCAGATGACTTACACTGTTTGTCAAGTAGGTATATATGTACTTCCACAACCACTAAACAAATTTTTATCAAAATTTTCTATTTGTTAGAGCAATCCATAAGCTACAAAAGTGTGCGTTAATTTATTGCAACAGTTTGATTTTTATGCTTCAGCAACATCTATAATGTGTAATTTTTAAACTTTTACTTTAAAAAAAATTTTCACTTTTCCGAGTGCTGCTTTTGCGAACTATCTCCGGGCTAAAGTACAAATTTTTGTGAAATGTGTGAGACTCATACACAGATATATGGGCTAAAATTAAGCAAAATTAACGTAGGTACCTTATTGTGAGTGATGGCGGTTGGTAAGTCAGCGTATTCTGAGCAACATGATTTTGTTCATAGTTCTGCTGGGTATGGTGCTTGAACCGGATGCATTGACGTAGTAACTCAGCATGTAGAATTTACAATGATGTTATATTGTAAATACAGAGCCACACTATGTTTACGGACTCGACATAGGTACGGATGTATTTGCCTTTGGGACTTACGTAGGTACCTAATCTGCTCTTAGCGCTGGTCAGATTCGCGTTATCGCAAGGCAATTTCGAATCAGTTGACCCTTGTACACGTACGGCTTCGATTCCCTTGGTCCTAATATTGCTGACCAAAACCTCATGGGCAATCTCAGCAGCTACGCCCTAAATCCTAAAAGTACCTACCTAAAATCCCGGTATGCTCATGAGGTCAGTTGACCTATCTCAACCCAACTCAAGTTAATAAAGTAACTTATTTTCAAGGGTTAGGCTGTCTTGAAATGTTTTTGGTTCCTAATATGTATAGCACTTTGAAATTTGAAAACAACACCAACGAGCTCTCAACTGGGCAGTCATCATAAAATATTGAATATATTTTTAGCTAATTTTTGGGTTGATAAAAGATAATAGAATTTTGACGAAAGAAAAGATCAAAAATTATTTACCCTCTCAAACTCCAATAAAATCCAAAATAATGTCGTTGTCGACTACCGGCCCAACTCACCCTTAATATAATTAATCCCTGGGTGGATTTTCTACGTTTATTAACAGAATATACAACCACGGCTACAAGCCAGGACAAGCAAAATAATGCTAAGACTAAAACGGCACAAAAACGACCAAAACCAAAAATCCAGACTAACTATCCCCTCACGGGATGACTACAGTAACATAGTGTCAACGAAAACAAAATAACATTAGATAAAATTACTTTTTACTAAATGGAATGTTCTAGAATTTTACAAGCAGTAACGTAGGTAAAACAACTGCTATTAACATATACGTAGTTCTATTTTACCAGACAAGTATCTAATTGAATTTTATATTGAAAATTGGGGATTAGTTGAGAACTGAAGGCATAACCTCGAACTCACACACTGTAAGGATGGCTGCTCAAATAGTTATGTAAATCCGATACAGTAACACGCTGTAATCGGCTGGCATCCGCAAACTGATTGCAAAAGTTCGTATACAGTTCGCAACGTGTAACTGTCGTGGTTACACTCCCCCACGTTTCGGAAAAAATTCGATACGCAGTGTCAAATTTTTCAAGACGACTGGCGGCTAACGGCGCCTCAATTTTTCGCGGACAAAGCGAACTGATATTGAAGTTTGTGCTCGAAAACGCTCTCAACGAAGCTTATTCCTGCTTCAGCTCATCAACTTGTCTGAGCAATTCTTTCTTTCTTTTTCCACGAAGTTCTTGCGCCCAAAGTTGTACCATTTTACACGCAAACTTAATTTGCCTTGCCTTCCCTCAGTCCCCAGGTGGTGAATTTTGTTGAAATAAAAATTTTTAGATTGGGATTGACCCCTTGTCCGTTAACAAATTATGATATGTTAATAGCAATACTACTTATTGAGCAATTACTTTAAAACACGAAGATTATAAGGCACATAAGATCAATTATGCATGAGCAAAAATTAAGAGCAAAAACAAAAAATTAAAACAATGAGGTAAAGTAATGACGAAGGAATGTGATTATGCAATACTGACGTGAAAATAGCACCAAGAATCAATAAAATTTACAATGATAAGGCAACGCAAAAAATGTCAGACAAAAAAGAAAATAAACACAACGCGATAAAAGTCCGGGAATCCACATCCGGTAACGAGCTGCTGGCCGATGGGGCGACGAGACGATTGCAGAGTTTTAGCTTCTAGCTTCTAAGTTCAGAAACAATCCATATAACCGGGTTTGGTCGCGCGGAATCGGTCAAAACGGCGCGAGGTGACAGATTCGCGATCAGAATCGGTTTTGCGACGTGTGGTAGATTGATTTTTAGACGGCGACATGATTCGTGGCTGTAGACGTTGACGTAAATCGCGATGTGGGTCAACTGGTGTATCATTGTTGTCAGAATTGGCATAGCGACAGGGTGTTGGCGGAACCGTCATTTCATATTGATCCGCAGCAAACCTGTACAAGCGTCATTGTGGCGACGCTTGTGGGCACTCCTTGGACTGCGTAGCAGTCCGCGTTTGCGGTAACAATGGTTGTTGTTGCAGACGTGACTGCAATTGATCCTCAAATGTGTCGCGACTTGGCTGCGACGGTGGGCAAAAACACGTGGCAGCTGTTGGCGCGGACGAGAAAAATGGCCGGTAGACGAATGCAAATCGGAACGTGAGTGTGTCTGCAAATATGGTTTTGACTGCAATGGCGCTTGCAATGGTGCTTGCAATTGTGATTGCAAGTGTGATTGCCTCGACGGGTGCGGTACATGCAGCCCTGCGCCAATATGGCTAGCACCTGATTGCTGTTTTGCACACGCTTCGGCTTGGGAAATTCCCTTTAGGCGTTCCTTCTCCAAATTTTTCAGTCGACAGAGGGTATGCTCGGTTTTGCGGTGTAAAATTTGTTAAGCTGTCGTTTATGTTCTTCCTCCGGCACTTCACGAACATTTGACAAAATAGTAAGAGATCTGGGACGACGCGTAAGCGTCAAACGTTGCGGTAGTTTGGGAGCAATACTTTCCCATTCTTTCTGTTTGATGCCCATCCTTGATCTTTGTATGACAATTTTGGCCGGAATTTCCTGGTCAGCGACATGCCTGTGTTGCTTCGCTGTAGACCCTCTTGGGTCTTGCAAAGAGGCATGCTGTTTGCGGCTTGTTGTTTTGATTTTGGCCTGTGAATCTGTCATTCCTTTTGGATTGGGGCTGAGTCTAGTTGCAATTTGTTTTGCAAGTAGTACGTCAATCTTTGACGTGTTTGATAACGATCAAATTAAACCGGCACAACAACGTCCGGGTCGGTTTCCAAACAAATGGCTCGAATTCTGCGATGCAATTTGGCCGGGTCGTCAATGCCTTCAGCTAATTCCGGAAATTCCTGGAAAAGCTTTGGTTGGTGAGGTGGTGTATGATGGGCCGAGAAATGCGACTCGCAGCATGCATTGCAGCTGCTCTATCATACGCCAGGCGATGGCCAGGTCATTGTAAGCGGCAGCAAAATAGTGAAAACGGCGATCCAAAAAGTCCAATAAAGCTTTTGCACGCATAACGTCGGGCAATAAAAATATTGGTAGACAATGGTACGTTGCTTTGTATTTGGCTTGGAATTTGTGGAAATTTTCGAAAACATCAAACATTTGACGCATGGTTATCAGTAGCGGTGCCATATGATCCAGTGCCGGACAAACACGATGTGGCAACACTTCAAAAGGAATGTTATGCGGTAGATTATCCATTATTTTGTTTGGCGTTTCGAAGTTTGGATGATTGATCAAGAACTCCAATGGAACTTTGTATAGCATCATTCCAGTTGTGATGAAGAATCGATTTCGCACAAAGTAATCGTCCGGATAGTACAGTCATTGAAATACGCTTGGTTGCGTAATGAATCGCGGTGTTGGCCTGTGGTCAGCCCCTATTGCGGCTGGCGTAATTGCTGACAAGACCAACGGGCATTGTGGTGCGAAAGAGACGGATTAATGATGCAAATGGGCCACGTAAACGTTGTTGTAGTGGAGTTGCACCGCATCCAACAATTCATTGTATAGAACAAGTCCTCGTGTGGGGCCGAGCCACGCGCGCAAATTATGCAGGGCGTCAACGGCCAAATAGCTCGGAGTGTCGCGAGCTAAGGACTCAATCAATTGGAAAAAATATGCAGTATAGCAAGCGGAGTTCCGCTGTTGCGACGTTAGCTCAGCTGGTACATCTTTGACAACAGCTGCAACAGACGATGGTGCTTGAGCCAAATTTGGCGGTATATGTGGGATACCTAGTGCCTGTAAGCGCACATTTATGTCCGGTATACGCGCCGCTTTGGCAGTGGATGGTACTGCATATAATGTGGCGCCAGGTTGCGACACAACTGGCGGCAGCAATGAAACTTGTGGTCGCAGTGGCAACATTATCATCATAACGTCCATCAAGTGTGGCGGAATTGGACAATTTTTGTCTCAATTAGATGGTTGCGGTGGCATAGGAAACAAATCCATGGAACCCGGAAATGCTTGTGACATAGTTGCTAACAATTGCGTGGCAATCGTTTGCATGTGGGCGAAAGTCGGTAACGGATGGGACATAATCGGCCCTGTTTGCAAAATTTGTAGCATCAATTGCGTAGTAGTCGACGACTGTTCTATTCCTACCATTGGAGTGTCAATTTGTGGAGTAGTTTGCAAAATAGTGGCCAGCACAAGTGTGGTTGTTGAGGCGGCGGCTGTTTCCATTACCTGAGGTATGGTCTGGCCCAGCTGAGAGCTGGCAGCAACCTGAATCTTTGGTAACAACAACGCCAGGCCTTCCCACACAGATTGAAATAACGTCGATGCTGTCATTGTGGTGACAACAGTAGCTGCGGCAATGGCCGCGTCAGGCGCAGAAAATGTTGGATAGACGTCTTCAGGCGTCACAAGCTCTTTATCTGACGAAATGTCGACAACCGGAGCACTGGTCGACGGTTGCGACTGCTGCTGATCCAGCTGTTGCTGTATATGCGGTGGTACGTTTGATAATGGACATTGGCGTTTCTTTTTCTTTGGACCCCGCTCAACAAATTTTTCATCGTCTTTGAACAATAAATGCAACAGTTTGCCGTCTGGCGTAATCTTGTTTTTGGCCAAGTACACTTCCATCAAGATAAATACATTGATGGTTATGAGTGGGTCGAGCGCCATGTAATTTTGCATGGCATTGGTAAGAGGAAGGCTCCATGCTTGACCGAAACAGTCCGGTTTGTTCTTGTCAACGAGCATATCAAAGAAAAATTCGGCCAGCTGCTTTAGCTTATGCAATCTGGCCTCGATCACATGTTCGTGAGTGAAAATTTGAGCCTTGGATAACGTGTCGTAGAACGTGGCACAAAATGGGTTTCGCCAATAAGCGTTTTGGCGTATTTTGGCGTCGGAAATTGCAAAAATTTCTTCATACGTGGGCCCATAAACGTGAAAATATGTGATCCAATTGTTTCTCGGGTTGTGGCACACTAGCCTTACATTCTCAAGGAATGTTGCCAGTAACTGGTGCGGACCAAACGGAGGTTTGGGAAATTTTGAAACATCCCAGCAAAAAACATGGCCATACGGGCTGGCAAGTTGAATGTAGCAGACGAAAGGTCAGTTTTTATGCTCGTACGTTAGCAAAAATTGTTTGAAACGGGCTTCCCAATCCCGAAACGCCATATATTTACAATCGTTCACAAATTCGGAATCATATCCCAAAAATAAATGTCCTTTAATTAGATTACTTGGCTGTAATAATGTCAGCATTGCCTCAAACGATTTTTGTTTGTTTGTGACAAGCACTGTTGGGAGAAGTGCACCGATAAGCACACGTAGTGTAGCCAACGGCAAACGCCCAAAAGACTCTTGCCACCAAATTTCCTGGTCATTTACACCTTTTTTGTGATATGGGGCTGTGCGACAATCATATTTCTTCATACAAACACTGAGTGCAGCAATATCATTGACGCAGCGCAGTCGTCGTTTTGCGGCAATGGATCAGGGAAGCTCAACTGCCGTGCGGCAGCCGCTTCCTCCATTGCCTCACAAAACTCGTCTAAGTTGATGGGAGCGCGTCCTTGGTATGAAAATTGCTGACCAGCTGACTCCAAGAGAGTCTCTTTGCCTGGGGCACCTTCCACAGCCATGGGTCTGCAAAGGGAAAATGTCAGATAATGGTACGGCATGTGCAGTTTTAGAGCCATTTATTAAACGTACTGGCGCGCAGTCCCGTAATTTTCTTTCCAGGCCCAGTAAGTCCGAGAAACTTATAATTACAGTCGGAGCCAGTGGGCAATGTGGTAACTTTACCGACACAAAATCGCCTGGGACATATGCGTGTTTTTTGGCAATTAAATCTGAATAAGGTAGTTTAGGCTCTGGGAGAAGTCTATTCCGATGAACGTGATGCAAAATTAACGGATTGTAGACATATACAATACGTGTGGTTTCCGGCGTTGGCAGAGCAACGTTTCTGTATGGACCTACACATTTAGGTGATAATTTACCAATATCGGGTTGAATTACCAATGTATTGTTGAGATAAACGATATCAGAAACGGCGAAATTATTTGCGGTGACAGCTTTGTCATATTGCGATTTTTGCTGTTTATGCGCTTGAGCTAGATTTTTAGATGCGATTTCATGCGAATCTTGCAATGTCAGCTTTAAATCAATGACATATTTTTCCGCAATAGGTGGTTAATTCGGATTTATGGTTAAATCGTTTATGAGTAAAATATCGAGAGGAAAAGCTGGTTCGCGACCATATAGCATTTCAAAAGGTGAAATATTTGTTGATGCTTGAGGAGTCACGATGATATGCAAACAATGCAAATGGTAAATATTGTTCCCAATCATACTCATTTCTCGTACTTAATTTGGATAAACCGTCAATTAAGCTTCGATTCTAACGTTCAACAAGACCATCACACTGGGGGTGATAAGGGGTCGTGAAAATTTTTTGAACATTTAATAATTTACAAACTTCCGAAATTAAGGCGGATGTAAAATTTGAACCCTGATTGGTTAAAAATCGTTTAGGGACTCCATAATGTGGGATTATTTCTCGCAATAAAAGATTAGCGATAGTTGTTGCTTTAATATCAGAGACAGCGAAAGCTTCTACATATTTAGTAAAGTAATCCATGAATACGACAATTTGGTCATTACCGGAGGATGATCGCAGCATATGCAAACAATCACATGTGATAAGTTTAAAAGGCGTGGAAACTTCGATTGGTTGCAACGGAACAGATGTAGGATTTAATGCGACCTTGCGTTGCAAGCAAACATCAGAATTCTCACACCATGCAATCACATCATTTTCCATATGCGGTCACCAATAACGCATTTGTATGGCGCGTAAGATTTTACGCGATGAAAAATGAGCTCCAAAAATGGAGTCATTAAACTTGGTTAAAATAAAGCGACGCAATAATTTTGGGATAAGTAGCTGATGCACAGTGGTAGGCGAGCGCTTAGGTTGAAAGCGACGAAAAAGAATATCGTCTAACAGAAAAAATTCATCACGATATTTGTTCTTTGTTAAATCATTTAACGCGATGCGAATGGTATGCAATTCCTAGTCAGCGCGTTGCTCTGTGAGTAATCGCGCAGGCGTTAGCATTTCAGCTTTTTCTGCATCCATAAGTTGAATGCGTTTGCAAAAGGTAGGAGGTCTATTATTTGTTGGGTCAATAGGCGCATTATAATTATTAGATGGTAAACTAGGAATATTATCGCGCAGTCAGTCAGGCGGGACCAATTCGTCCTCAGATTCAGAATCTTCTGAGTCAAAATTTGCGATATTAACGATATTTTTGCACTCGAGTTATATTTTTGTTTGGCGTGATCATATTTAGGATGTCGTGATAAGAGATCCGCTGCACAGTTATATGCGCCAGGAACATACACGATCTCATATTTGTATTCCTGTTATTTGAGACCCCAGCGGCGTAGCCGACTCAATGGGTCTTTTACGTTTACAAGCCAAGTTAAAGCTTGATGATCGGTTTTGACAATGAATTTTTTACCATATAAATAGTGTCTATAATGCTTTATGGCCCACACAACTGCTAGTGCTTCTTTTTCCGAAGTAGCATAGTTACATTTGGCAGAATTTAGCACGCAACTAGCGTAGCTAAGAATAAAGCGATTTTTTGACGGTAGATGTTTTTGCGTTAAAATAGCACCTAACGTGTAATTACTTGCGTCAGTTGTTAAAATGAATTGGTGCTCATCTGTCGAATTTAGGCAGTTGTAAAATAGGAGGTGAAGTAAATGATTTTATGCGAAGCTCAAAAGCATTAGTGATTTTTGCAGTTTCCAATGTAGGTAGAGCAACGATTCGATAGGGGCCTACACGTTTAGGTGATAGTTTACCGATTTCAGGTTGAATTACCGATGTATTATTAAGATAGACAATATCCAAGACAGCAAAATTAGTTGCGGTAAGCGCTTTGTCATATTGCGATTTTTGCTGCTTACACGCTTGAGCTAAATTTTTAGACGCGATTTCATGCAAATCTTGCAAAGTCAGCTTTAAATCGATGTTTCCGCAATAGTTTGTAAATGCGGATTTATCGTGAAGTCATTTATGAGTAAAGTATCGAGAGGAAATGCGGGTTCGCGACCATACAGCATTTCAAAAGGTGAAATATTTGTTGACGCTTGAGGAGTCGCGCCGATATGCAAACAACGCAAATGGCAAATACTGCACCCAATCATACTCATTTCTAGCACTCAATTTGGATAGGCCGTCTATAAGAGTTCGATTATAACGTTCCACAAGACCATCAAACTGGGGGTGATATGTGGTCGTAAAAATTTTTTGAACGTTTAGTAATTTACAAACTTCCGGAATTAGGGCAGATGTAAAATTTGAACCCTGATCTGTTAAGAATCGTTTGGGAACTCCATAACGTGGGATAATTTTTCTGAGCAAAAGATTTGCAATAGTTGTTGATTTTATGTCAGAAACAGCAGAAGCTTCCACATATTTGGGAAAATAATCCATGAAAACTACGATTTGGTCATTACCAGAGGAAGATCGCGGCATATGCAAGCAATCACACGCGATAAGTTCGAAAGGTGCGGATACTTCAATTGGTTGCAATGGAACGGACGTAGAATTTACAGCAACCTTACGTTGTAAGCACACATCACAGTTCTTACACCACACGATCACATCATTTTCCATGCACGGCCACCAATAACGCATTTGTATGGCAGGTGAAATTTTACGCAATGAAAAATGTGCTCGAAAATATAGTCATGAAATTTGGTTAAAATGAAACGACGCAATGATAATGGTATTACTATCTGATGCTTGATGATAGGCGAACGCTTAGGTTGGAAATGACAAAAAAGAATATTGTTCACGAGAAAAAATTTGTCATGATATTTTTTGTTGTTAAATCGTTTAACCTGCGATGCGAATTTAGGTGTTAGCATTTCCGCTTTTTCTGCATCAGTAAGTTGAATGCGTTCGCAAAGCGTGAGGTTTAGTATTTGTTGGATCCATAGGCGCATTAGCAATATTATTTGGTGCATTAGGAGTATTATCGCGCGGTTGGTCAGGTGGGACCAATTTGTCCTCGGATTCAGAATCTTTCGAGTCTAAATTCGCGATATTCATAATATTTTTGCGCTCAAGTTTATATTTTGTTTTGGCATGATCGTATTTAGGATGTCGTGATAATAGATCCGCTGCACAGTTATATGCGCCAGGAACGTACACAATCTCATATTCGTACTCCTGTAATTTGAGACCCCAACGGCGTGAACGACTCGATGGGTCTTTTATGTTTACAAGCCAAGTTAATGCCTGATGATCAGTTTCGACAATAAATTTTTAACCGTATAGATAGTCTCGATAATGCTTGATGGCCCACACCACTGCTAGCACTTCCTTTTCCGAAGTAGCATAATTACATTTGGCTGAATTTAGCACACAACTAGCGTAGCTAAGAATAAAACGATTTTTTGACGGTAAATGTTTTTGAGTCAAAATAGCACCTAACGCATAGTTACTTGCGTCAGTTGTTAAAATAAATTGGTGCTCATCGTCGAATTTTGGTAGTTGTAAAATCGGTGGAGAAGTAAATGCTTTTTTAAGAAGTTCAAAAGCAGTTTGGTGTATGGCCGTCCAACAAAATTCGACATCTTTACGAAGAAGATGGAATAATGGTTTAGCAATTTTAGCGAGATCTTTAACAAATTTCTTAAACCATTGGACTAAGCCAAGGAATTTCTGCAAAGATTTAATGGTTTTCGGTACGGGAAATGCGACTAAATCTGCGACTTTAGACATATCTGGAGTGATGCCCAGCGAACTTATGCTATGGCCGAGAAATTTTACTTCGGCGTGAGCGAGATGGCATTTATCAGGTTTAAGCCATATGTTCGCATTTTGAAGTGCAATGAAAACATTTTCAAGATCTTTTAAATGTTCTTTGAATGTGCGCAAAAAATGATTATATCGTTGATATAAACAAGGCAAGATTTCCAGTTGAGACCTGCGAGGGCTAGCTCCATTAGCCTCTGGAAATCTGCAGGCGCATTTTTTAAACCAAACGGTAAGACTTCAAACTCGTAATGACCAAGAGGGCATATAAACACAGGTTTTTCGCGAGATTCTTTATCGAGAGGAATTTGCCAATAACCGGATTTTAGATCTAAAGTGCTAAAATATGCAGCAGAGCCTAAGGTATCGAAGTAATCATTGAGTTGAGGAAGAGGATATACTTGCATTTTTGTTACGTCATTTAAACGGCGATAGTCAACAACAGGTTTTAGGGAACCGTCCTTTTTTCCTATAAGAAACAATGGACTAGCCCATGGACTGGTTGTAGGCCGAATAATTTTGTCAGCAAGCATTTCATTAATGATTTTTTGCATAGATTCTCTTCGAGAATGTTCAACACGATAAGCTTTTCCAACCGCGGTTGGATTATCCCCAGTATCAATATGATGTTTCATTAAGAGTCAGTTTCTGTAAGGACCACCTTAACCTTACGTAAGTAAAAACATAATTTTTCTTAATTTTAACATATATTACACAAATTTTTACGCTGATTCCGAATCTGAAAACCGTTTTACACAAAAATATTTTTTGCTGACTTATAGGGGTTTAAAATGTGAAACATCGGAATATGTGCCAAATTTCATCTGTTGAATAATATTTTCCAGAATAATTAACATTTTTCAATGCAGTTTTTTAAATTACAGAAGATCGAATGGGCTTTACAAAAAGTATAAAAAGTTTGTTTATCGGATCATCCCAAGGGATACAGCAGTCAATAAAGGTCAAAAATATGAATTTTTGCACTTGCAACATTTTTACTTTTTTAGCCATAAGTCCAGAGTGGTCATACAAAATCGAATCTTATTTCACCACAATATGTACCACCTATGTACCCGTTTCTGTGTACAAAATGTAGGATATGTGATAAATAGTTATTGACCACTTTTGACAAACGTGAAATTAACTCATGTGTTCAAATTTCAAAAATGATACATTTGTGCTATAAAAAATTTAACGTTTTGATCTATAACTGCAGAACTGTAAAACATTGTGTGACTGCATTATACCGCAGCTTGTACCATCTATGTGCCTAAGTGCTTGCAAAAGATCAAGCGTATACCTTAATTGGTTGTTGACCATTTCTGACAAACGGTAATTGAACTCAATTGGTCAAAGTCGAAAAAATCATACATGTGTGGTACAAATAACTTTCCTTTTGGAGCTGTAATTCGGAAAATAAAATTCATCTTGTAGCCACATTACACCACAATTTGCACTATCTATTTGCCTGATTATATGCAAAAATCCATCCATATATGTTCGATATTTATTGACCATTTGTGGACAACGTAAACTTAGCTCCATTGGTCAAAATCAAAAAGTCACACATTGGTGCTTCAAAAATTTTTTCTTTCGGCTCTGTAACTCAAGAATAAGGACACATTTTTTAACCGCAATACACCACAGTCTCTACCATATATGTCCCTAATTGTACACAAAAAATCATCTGCATATTCTACGTACTTATCTATCAGCCATATTTCACAAGTGTGAACTTAAGCTAATTGGTCAAAGTGAAAAAATGCATGCTTTTGTTTCAAATAATTTTATTTTCTTTTTCTAACGAGAAGTAAAATCTATCTGGTGAAAATCTATCTATTTGCCTAATTGCATGCAAAAAATTCATACATATATGTTGGATTATTTTTATTTATTATTTTTAACTGTAGAAAATCCTAACATAAAGGAATATGTTTTATATCGTCAAAATTCAATTGTCAAAACATTCTGAATGAATAAATGTGTCTTCAACGTTATCTGGCTCATCATCTAGATTTGGATCTGGTTGGAAAAAATCTTCTAAGCAGTCATCTTCATCAGTTTCAGTTGGGACAATTGCTTCTCTTTTTCGTGCTTCCCGCGACCAGAATCCTACAATTTGCTGCCATGATAAAAACTCAGATCGCTCGAATTGGGGCAACCTTCGCATTTCAGTTGCAGTCTCCCTTGGATCGCACTTTCTTCGAGTCTTAATCCCATCATCAAATTTTTTAAGCAAATATTGGGGTGGTTTTCTGTGAATGCTTTACAAGATCTTTTTTGCCTTAAAGCCCAGCCAGTTGGTAATCTTTGGATTGAATCATCATCTGCATACATCTCCCAAAATTGCTGCAACTCTTCATTTACACTTGGAAGCCGAGGCATTAGCTGCCGATTTTCTATTTGTTTCTTGTTTCTTCAACCTAGAAGAGCCCATGACAAGGGACCAGTCAACAGCAACATTTGAGCCAGTTTTACCAGAAGAAGACAGCTCAGCAAGATCTTTGCAACTGTTTACGTGTACTGTTCCTGGTTGCGTGAAATCATTTCAAAGACATTGATCCCTTGAAAATCACATGGAGTTAGCAAATCACCAGTTTCAGCCTGAGCGACTGACATTGCTTGATGCAGCTATTACAACGTACAAGAAACAAATAAAAATCGGCAGCTAATGCCTCGGCTTCCAAGTCTAAATGAAGTTTTGCAGCAATTCTGGGAGATGTATGCAGATGATGATTCAATCCAAAGATTACCAACTGACTGGGCTTTAAAGCAAAAGAGATCTTGTAAAGCATTCACAGAAAACCAGCGCCAATATTTACTTAAAAAATTTGATGATGGGATTAAGACTCGAAAGTGCGATCCAAGGGAGACTGCAACTGAAATGCGAAGATTGCCCCAATTCAAGCAATCTGAGTTTTTATCATGGCATCAAATTAAAGGATTTTGGTCGCGGGAAGCACGAAAAAGAGAAGCTATTGTCCCAAGTGAAACTGATGAAGATGACTGCTTGGAAGATTTTTTCCAATTAGACCCAAATCTAGATGATGAGGCAGATGACATTGAAGACACATTGATTCATTCAGAATGTTTCGACAATTGAATTTTGACGATATAAAACATATTCCTTTATGTTAGGATTTTCTACAGGTAAAAATAATAAATAAATATAATCCAACATATATGTATGAATTTTTTGCATGCAATTAGGCAAATAGATAGATTTTAACCAGATAGATTTTACTTTTCATCAGAAATAGAAAATTAAATTATTTGAAACAAAAGCATGCATTTTTTCACTTTGACCAATTAGGTTGAGTTCACACTTGTAAAATATGGCTGATAGATAAGTACGTAGAATATGCAGATGATTTTTTGTGTACAATTAGGGACAAATATGGCAGAGACTGTGGTGTAATGCAGTTAAAAAATGTGTCTTAATTCTTGAGTTACAGAGCCGAAAGAAAAATTTTTGAAGCATCAATGTGTGACTTTTTGATTTTGACCAATGGAGCTAAGTTTACATTGTCCACAAATGGTCAATAAATATCGAACATATATGGATGGATTTTTGCATATAATTAGGCAAATAGATAGCGCAAACTGTGGTGTAATGTGGCCACAAGATGAATTTTATTTTCCGAATTACAGCTCCAAAAGGAAAGTTATTTGTACCACACATGTATGATTTTTTCGACTTTGACCAATTGACTTCAATTACCGTTTGTCAGAAATGGTCAACAACCAGTTAAGGTATACGCTTAATCTTTTGCAAGCACTTAGGCACATAGATGGTACAAGCTGCGGTATAATGCAGACACACAATGTTTTACAGTTCTGCAGTTATAGATCGAAACGTTAAATTTTTTATAGCACAAATGTATCATTTTTGAAATTTGAACACATGAGTTAATTTCACGTTTGTCAAAAGTGGTCAATAAGTATTTATCACATATCCTACATTTTCATAGGTGGTACATATTGTGGTGAAATAGGATTCGATTTTGTATGACCACTCTGGACTTATGGCTAAAAAAGTAAAAATGTTGCAAGTGCAAAAATTCATATTTTTGACCTTTATTGACTGCTGTATCCCGTGGGATGATCCGATAAACAAACTTTTTATACTTTTTGTAAAGCCCATTCAATTTCCTGCAATTTAAAAAGACTGCATTGAAAAATGTTAATTATTCTGGAAAATATTAATCAGCATATGAAATTCGGCACATATTCCGATTTTTCACATTTTACACCCATATAAGTCAGCGAAAAGTCATTTCTGTGTAAAACGGTTTTCAGATTCGAAATTCGGCGTAAAAAGTTGTGTAATATATGTTAAAACAAAGAAAAATTAATTTTCGCTTACGTAAGTCACTATTACAGCAAGGTGATTCTTACAGACATTGACTCTTTAAGGGGTACGTCCGAGAGGCTCATTTTTTAAAGCAAAAATAGAGTCGTATTTTAGACAAAGTTCACGAATTTGTTGCTGTTGCCAAGAGTCAACGGCGGAGCCGTTTAATGCTTTATTTATTGACGCAAAAAGTTCTGGTGTCCTATCGTCTGAATTTGCAACATGAGACACAATTTCAACGTCAGAGGTTAAAGAAATGCGAATTGGCGCTTTAGAGATATTACAAATGCGAACAGGAATTATAGGCTGTGATGCGTCAACTATGGAAGGAGCAACAAAAAGTGATGTCTTTCCCATGAAATCGGAATTCGGTTCGAATAAAGCGATATCGAAATCACAAGAACCATGACTTATAAATCTAGGTGTGATTAATTCGTGTCGAGGTTGTATGATTATGGGCTCAGGCAGCGAAACATGTACACACACAACACCAGAAGTGGTCGTCTTAGGTTTTCGCGCGAAATTGAATTTTTTCAGATGATGATAATAAATTAATTTTTATGCCGTTTATGAAAGCACAACGCTTGATAGGATTAACCCACATTAAAGCGGCTTCACAGAAATCATATCCCAAGAGCATGTCTTTCGGCAAATGATCTATTATAGCTACTATTGTAGAGGTAGATTGCTCAGCGATAGTGATAGTCATGTTTACTTTATATCGTACGACTGCGGTGATTTCGCGTATGCCACGAACAACTTGTGAAACTTGTTTAGGTGGTAAATTAAAACCAAGACGTGAAAATGCAGAGGTGGTCATCATGGTGACCTGTGATCCCGTGTCTATGAGAGCAGGCACGTCTATGCCATGAATATTGATGAGAATAGTGGGTAGATTAGTCCCAGCATGGCTTACAATCGGAATATTCAGATCAGTGGTTTTAATTGGAGGCGAATTTATCTTTTCATAGATCGCGAGACAATGCTGTAAGCGTTTGTACTCTTCAAGAAATTCTTGCGACGTGAATAAGTTAAAACGCGCGCTAGTTTCTAGCCCTTTTGCAGTAACCGTGTTTACATCATTAGGAGTTATAAGGGTTGGCTGCGGTGGGGGCAAATTTATGGTGGGTTGGTGATCTGCAGTGTACGTGACGAATGGGCGATTAGCACCACCATGGTTGCAATAGTTCGAGTTATAGTATGTTCCACGCTGTTCATTAGGAAACTGAACAAAAGGTGCGTTTTGTTGCGACTGATTTGGGTAGCAATTATTGTAACGCGAATTTTGATAATTGGCATGCAAATTTTGATGGTAATCATTACGATTTTGCCTAAACTTTGATTGTGCTTGCCTCGAGTTGAAGCGATTATCATTATTTGAATAGTTTGATGAGCGATGTTGACTAGAGTTACAGAATCGCGATTGAGAGTAGTGTCGATTTTGTGAATTCGAATGCGATGGCGAACGATTTTGCCACAAAAAGAACGCGATTGGCTGCAATTGCGAGCCATAGAGCTGTCTTTATTACGGTCAGGATAAATATTATTATTAGACGATTCTTGTCGCTGGCGCGTAAAACATTCTTTGTAGATATGACCTATGCGCTTGCAAAAAGTACAATACTTATGAGAGGAATTTTCTGGTTTTTCAACGCGCAATGAACGGTGAAACGTTTTCTGGCGCGAGCGATTGGGCTCATTTTGGTTAGACATTCGAAATGTATCTTTAGGTATTGCACCTCCTGTAGGAGCGGCTGTTACCAATACATACGGTGTTACTGCTTTTTTATTCGCGTATTCATTATTAGCAAATTCAGCGTTTAATACGTTATCCAAAAATTCAGCCAGCGATGCTCTAGGCTTTTTATGATACACTTCTTCCGATACTTCAGGTAGTAAGCCTTTTTTCAATTGATGGAGGAGCAAATGATTAAAATGATGAGAGTCGACTTCAAGATAAGGATCTGCTTTTATTAATTCTTTGCGAAGCACAAGATAATATGCTTTAACCAATTTGTTAGGCTGCTGTTTATGTTCCAAAAAACGGATCAAAAAGTGTTTCGGTGTCCAAAGGACAAAATTCCGCTATTAACGCATGTTCCGATTTTGTATAGGATTGTTTTATATCAGCAGGTAATGAACGGAATAAGCGCGAAGCATAGGGATCTAAGAATGATGACATAAATTTTACGCGATCCGATTTATTGGTATCGTACGTATCAGCAAGCGATTCAAATTCTGCAAAATATGCTCGCATATCTGATTTATCACCATTAAAAAATTTTTATTTGTGATTGCGACTTGCATTTGTGAAATGAAAGGTCCACGATTTAAAGAATCAGCAAGATGCGATTTGCTATACAAAGAACCGGATGAAGAATCCGAATCGTGACAATGATGATGGCGACATGATTTACTTTTGCGACGCGAGTGACGAGCTGACTATGTGAGCGATCATAGCTGCTCGTAGAACTCTCGTCAGAAAATTTCACGTGACGTCTCCTTTCAGATGACTCAGGTTGTGGCGCGGATTCATTTTGCAAGTTACCAGGATCGTTATTTATGCCAGATAAATTTATCTCTTGCGGTTGCAATTTGATATTTGAAGAATGCAAAATAGTTATTTGGCGGTATTTTGAGATTTGCAGGATTCGGTACATAATTATTCGGAGGTATTTCGCCATTGGGCGGAAAATATTGCAGCAGTGGAGGATGTATAAGCTGCTGCAAATTGGCATTTAATGCATTAGGCACAAAAGAAGGTGCATTATGATTTAACGACAGCAACGGCTTATTCAACGACGTCTGCGAAATTGGTGCCAATGGCTGCAAAATTGTAGGTACATGTTCCAAAAAACCCGAATTTTGGGCTGGTTGCAAAACCGTGTTTGAGGGGTTTTGAGATAATTCAGATGCTACAGGTGCGCGGTTCGAAAAATTTTGTGCAAAATTTTCTGGAACAATTTCAGAAGGTGACCGAGAATTTAACGTGCGGTTGCCAGTGGACAACATAGAAGATGCGTGATGCATATTTTCTGCACAATTAACATGCTGCGCATTAAATTCAGAAAAATTTTTGCTATCGATAGAGTGGTTAATGCGCTGAGACGGATTATTTTTGGTGCGATTAGAAACCAATTGTGGCTTAAGCAAATTACTTAATTCCACGCGCAGTTTATGCATTTTGTCCGAATTTTCTTTCTTATCTTGCTTTAAGCGCAAAGAAAGGTCAGAAAATTGCCTATGAATAGATTGTAGCGCCTCAAGAATAAGTTCATTAGTCACGCCAGATTCAGCACGAGTATCATTGGCATTTTGGCTTGGACTATTATTATCTTCTACGTCGGAGACTGCGTTACACATGTCTAAACCAGTTTCCTGCTTATTTGACATATTAAGGGTAGGCGTATTATCGATAATCGTATTATTTGATGAATTATTGTCAGTAGGATTCACAAACTGATTAATGAGTGATCGCGCATTACCCATTATACACTCATCATCAGAGCGTGAAGCATGCGAAGTATATAACGACGGGGGTAATCGATCATTATTCACACAATTATTTGCATCATTACTCGCACTATTCGAATCAACAGGCGTGGTATTTAATTGGTGAGTCAAATTAGGTGGCGTTGCAGGTTTTTTCTTTATACGAGGGGTTCGTAGAATTTTCTTCCCTGCCATTTCTGGGTATCAAAAACGTGCAAAAATATAGCTTTGGGTAATAAAACTTTCAGTACATCGAAATTTTGCGAAAAATAAATTTTTCGAATCTAACCTCTTTTCGCTTCGAAAATCAGGTTTTTCACGTAAATAGTATTTGCTTACACGAGGTAAGATATACTTGACGTGAGATGAGCAATTATACGCAGGACTAAGCCTAAGCCGCAAATAGCGTGCGAACTTAGAAAAAACGTAGGTAAAAACCTAGGTGGCAAAAATATCATTGAGAGAGAAAAATGATGAATCGTCGCCTGAGGGTCAACGTTTATAGAAAAATACGAGCGTCCTTGCTGTCTTCGTTGCCAGAGGGCCGACGGAAATAAAAAAATAATAACAACTTTGCCACAATACACAAAAATTTGCCACGGACGCTTACTTAAATGCGCACTGCCACGAACGCGGTCGATACAACAACAGAGGTGAACAAAACGTTACACATGTTTAGATAGCCAAAAATAATGATTTTTGGATTGAAAAAGAAATTTTAGATGACTGATCAGTTCGGCTGTAGCTAGCAGCCTCAAAGGGGACTATCCAATGTAAATGTAGGTGTCTGCACTGTACCTACTAAATCGGCACAGACACAGACAGCACTAACATTTGCCTTCAGGACCTACGTAAGTACTTAAGCTGCTCTTAGCGCTGGTCCAAATCACATAGTCACAGGGCAACTTTGATTCACTGGACCCTTGTAGACCTATGGCTTTGATCCCCTCGGTCCTAATATTGCTGACCGCTTCTTGTTGGGTGATCTCAGCAGCTACGCCCTAAATCCTTAAGGTGCCTACCTAAAATCCCGGAATGCTCGCGAGGTCAGTTGACCTATCTCAACCTAGCTCAAGTTGATGAATTAACTTATTTTCAAAGTTTACACTCGTCTTGAAATGTTTTTGGTTTCTAATATACGAAGCATATTGAAATTTGAAAACAACACCAACAAGCTCTAAGCTGATCAGCCATCATAAATAATAAATAGGATTTTTAACTAATTTTAGGGTTGAGAAAAGAATATTGAATTTTGAACAAAATAAATAATCAATTTACCCTTTCCTATCCACCAAAATCTCAGAAATCATCAACGACGGAAGCCAGCCTACCTCACCCTCAATATAGTTAATCCCTGGGTGGGTTTTCTACTTTTATTCATAAATGTACACACGGCACTCGGCCAGAAACAACACAATATATCACTAAAAGATAAAACAGAGCAAACAACAATTTCGTCAAACAGCCAACTAACTATCCCATCACAGGATCATTACAGTAACATGAAAATTAAAATGACAGTTAACTATTAAGCTAAAATTACTTCTAATCAATTTGAATGTTCTAGAATACGATAAGCGGTAATGTAGATAAGATAATTACTATTAGCATATACATAATTCTATTTTACCGGACAAGTATCTAATTGATTTTGTAATAAAAAATAGGGATTAAATTGAGAACTGAAGGCATAGCCACGAGCTCACCCATCGCGCAGATGGCTACTCAAAATTGGCTATGTTAACCAATACAGTAACAAGCTGTTGTCGGAAGGCATACGCGAACTAATGGAACGAGTTTGCACTGTGTAATTATACGTGGGCAGCAAGAAATTTCTGGGGGGTGCAAGATTTTTTTGAAGGTCAAAAATGGCCTTAAAAACGATGGTATGGTGATAAACACACCATGTTTCGACGTTTCTCATCAAGCACTATCCATTGGCATCAAAAAATTGCGAAAAAAGCGAAAAAAATTTTCAAAAATTGAATTCTGGGGGGTATTTTGATTTCTGGGGGGGGGTATTTTGGTTTCTGGGGGTGCATACCCCCCCAAACCCCCCACGCCCAGGTGTGTGTGTAACTCTCGCAGTTACATAGATAACAACGTCTGCAGAATCGGTGCCGATGGCTGCAAAATCACAGTTAAATGTTCCAAATAACCCAAATTTTGAGATGGTTGCAAAACCGTATTTAAAGGGTTATGAGATAATTTGGCTGATAAAGGTGCGCGGTTTGAAAAACTAGGCGCAAAATTTTCTGGAACAATTTCGGAATGCGACTGAGAATTCAACCCATGGCCGCTAGGTGGCAACTTAGAAGATGCACGTTGCACACTTTCTGAGCAATTAGAATGCTGCGCATTAAATTCAGAAAAATTTTTGCTATCAATAGAGTGGTTTTCGCGCTGTGACGGATTAATTTCGATGCGATTAGAAACCGATTGCGGCTTAAGTAAATTACTCAACTCCACTCGCAGTTTACGCATTTCATCCGAATTTTCTTGCTTATCTTAATTTGCGTGCAAAGAAAGGCTAGAAAATTGCCTATGAACAGACTGCAGCGCTTCAATGATAAGTTCATTAGTGACGCCAGACTCTGTGCGATTATTTTTGACATTTAGGCTTGGGCTATTATTAACTTCTACTTCGACAACTTGGCTGCGCGGCTGAGAACCAGTTTCCTGGTTATTTGACGTATTAAGGGTATGAGTGTTATCAATGATCGTATTATTTGATGAATTATTGTTGATAGGGTTAACAAAATGATTAATGAGTGATCACGCATTATTGAGTATATACTCGTCATCAGAATGTGAAACACGCAAAGCATGTAACGATGGGGTAATTTATCATTATTTGCATCATTATTCGCACTATTAGAATCGGCAAGTTTGGTATTTACTTGGCGCATCAAATGAGAAGGCGTTGAGGGTTTTTTGTTTTCCTGGGATGCGTTCGTAAAGTTCTCTATCCAGCCATTTTTGGGTATCAAAACGTCCAAAAATATAGCTTTGGGTAAGAAAAATTTGACTAAGTCGAAATTTTGCAAAAAGTAATTTTTTCGAATTTAACCTTTTTTTTCATTCCGAAAAACAGGTTTTTCACGTTTATAGTACTTGCTTACGCTGGGTAAGATATACTTGACGTGAACTAAACGATTATACAAATAGCTAAGCCTAAGCAGCAAATGGCGTGCAAGCTTAGAAAAAATGTAGTCAAAAAACCTAGGTGGCAAAAAATATTGTTGAGGGAGAATAATGATGAATCGCTGCCTGCGGGTCGATGTTTATAGAAAAATAATTGCGCCCTTGATATTGTCGTTGCCAGAGTGTCGACGGAAATAGAAACAATTTCAGCAAAATTACCACGATACACAAAATTTTGCCACAAACGCTTACTTAAATGCGCACTGCCACGAACGCAGTTGATACAATAACAAAGACGGACGATACGAAAAACATGTTTAGAATGCCAAAAATAATGATTTTTGGATAGAAAAATAGATGTTAAGATGACTGACCATGTTGGTTGTAGCCAGCAACCTCAAAGGGGGACTTTCCAGTGTAAATACAGAGCCGCACTATGTTTACGGACTCAACATAGGTACGGATGTATTTGCCTTCGGGACTTACGTAGGTACCTAATCTGCTCTTAGCGCTGGTCAGATTTGCGTTATCGCAAAGGCAATTTCGAATCAGTTGAACCTTGTACACCTGTGGCTTTGATTCCCTTGGTCCTAATATTGCTGACCAAAACCTCACGGGCAATCTCAGCAGCTACGCCCTAAATCCTAAAAGTACCTACCTAAAATCCCAGTATGCTCGCGAGGTCAGTTGACCTATCTCAACCCAACTCAAGTTGATAAATTAACTTATTTTCAAGGTCTTGAAATGTTTTTGGTTCCTAATATGTACATATAGCACTTTGAAATTTGAAAACAACAACAACAAGCTCTCAACTGGGCAGTCATCATAAAATATTGAATATATTTGTAGCTAATTTTTGGGTTGATGAAAGATAATAGAATTTTGACGAAAGAAAAGATCAAAAATTAATTACCCTCTCAAACTCCAATAAAATCCAAAACAATGTCGTTGTCGACTACCGGCCCAACTCACCCTATATATATTTAATCCCTGAGTGGATTTTCTACGTTTATTAATAGAATATACAACCACGGCTACAAGCCGGGACAAGCAAAATAATGCTAAGACTAAAACGGCACAAAAACGACCAATATCAAAAATCCAGACTAACTATCCCCTCACGGGATGACTACAGTAGCATAGTGTAAACGAAAACAAAATAACATTAATTAAAATTACTTTTTACTAAATGGAATGTTCTAGAATTTTACAAGCGGTAACGTTGGTAAAACAACTGCTATTAATATATACGTAATTCTATTTTACCGGACAAGTATCTAATTGAATTTTATATTGAAAATTGGGGATTAGTTGAGAAGTGAAGGCATAATCTCGAACTCACACACCGTCAGGATGGCTGCTCGAATAGTTGTGTAAATCCGATACAGTAACACGTTGTTGTCGGCTGGCATCCGCGAACTGATGGCAAAAGTTTGTATACAGTTTGCAACGTGTAAAGCCCGCTTCAGAAGTAACTGTCGGCAATATCGCCGATATAGCCGACCGTTTTTCCCGGTTCACAAGTGCCCGATTTTCAGTCGGCAATGTCGCCAATTTTTATCGGCAATATCGGCAACATCACTGACTTTTGTCGGCGATATCGGCAATGTCGCCGACTTTTGTCGCTGATATCGGCAATGTCGTCGACTTATGTTGGCAATATCGACGATGTTGCCGATTTTTGTTGGCGATATCAGCAATATCGCCGATTTTAGTCCGCGATATCGCCGACTAAAATTGGGGGAATAGGATCCATTTCTATTTTTCTGCGATATTGCCGACAATTCATGTACAAAGAAAGTATAGAGAGGAACAAAAACACAGGTAAGCCACGTAGTATATACAAATGCATTAACAAAGTTAGTACACAAGTGCAGTAGGTACATATGTACATATATCACACGTTATTTTTGGGGACGTCATGAATTTCAATTAGCTTAAATGCAGCAAAACAAGTAAGCGTGAGGTTCATATTATTCTCAAGTAATGTTTTATCCCACCAAGATTGTCGAAAACTTACTTTTCAATCAATAGTAGAAAATATTTTCGTTCTTTCGTATTATTTGATACTTGAGGAAAATTGCCATTTTTTTCATGAGAAATGTCCAGTGCCTTTGACGAACAATTAATTGAATTAGTGCATGGTTATCCCCATTTATGGAATTTTAGAGTTCCGGACTATAAAGACACAGAAAAGAAGAAAAATTCGTGGTCCGAAATCGCGCGTCAATTGTCATCTGATGGTAAAAAATTCAGAAAAATTGTTTATTGGTATTGATTGAAAAAAAGTTGAGAGTAGTCTGCTGCTTAAATGCTAATGGTGATTAGAACTGTTTTTATTTAAGCCATTGTCAGTGTCACAGACATGCACAGCATAGGAATTCTAGGGGGTAGGGTAAAATCTTAAAGTGCCTTTTTTGGGTTTGACGTTTCTAACTATGCTCCATCTTTCTAGAGTATAAAATCGCGAATTCTGGGGGAGGGTGAAAAATTTCATGAGGGGTAAAACCCCTAACCCCCTTAAGATCGTGTATGATTGCCACCCATTTCTTTGCATAAAATTAATAATTTTTTCTCATATTGAATTTTTTTACTTAGGTATGTATAATAAGTTCTGTCATGGCTCCTTCCCCTAATACGAATTTTTATAATATTTATGCATTCCTCATACAACAACCATTTTTCTCCACTTTTTGCCGGAAAAACGTGCGAGAAACGTGGGATACCCTGTGCACTTATTTTAGCTGGGAAAAGCGATTGTTGGCAGCTCAACCAACTGGATCAGGCGCATGTTCTTGGAAAAAATGTCCGCTTACTTCAACGAAATGTCGTTTTTGTCAGACTTCATAAAAACTCGATCGTAAGTTTTTGTCTGTGATGTCGAGCGATATCACCTCATAAAAAATTCGGCAATATCGCCGATATCGCCGATAAAAGTCGGCGATATTGCCGATATTGCCAACAAAAGTTGGCAATATTGGGCGTACATCGCCGATTTTTTGTCGGCGATATTGGCGATATCCCCGACAAAAGTCGGCGATATCGGCGATGTCGCCAACAAAAATTGGCGATATTGCCAACATTTACTTCTGAAGCGTACTTAACTGTCGTAGTTACAATATAAATACTGGCGGCCATTTTGACGATACCTATGTATGTACTTATGACAGCCGGCAATATTCTTTAAACCTACGAGGCCTACCTGAATACCTAAGCTAAGCTCAGCATTGGTCTGGTTGTTAATGACTCTAAAGTCTGTTTCAAAATTCTTGAGACTTTTTACAGTGCAATAATTCGAAGATATTAACAATTCGGCCAGTCGGCAAGGAACAGTTTCTTAGTATACGCAACACATGGGCATGGGGGTTGGGAGTATGCACATCTCCCCATAAACTAATACACCCCTCCCCAGAAACCAAAATACCCCCATAATTCAATTTTTGGAAATTTTTGATGCCAATGGATAGTGCTCGATGAGACACGTTGTAAAATGGTGTTTTTTTGCCATGCCACCTTTTTAAGGTTATTTTTTGACCTTTGAAAATTCTTGCGATCCCAGAATTTTGATGCCGCCCACCTATGATACGCGCCTCTCACATCAACCGATTCCTTAATTGTACAATAAGTTAACGTAATATTTTAAACTTCGCCAGCGGCTTCCCAAGTGGTCTAGCAGTATTACCACTCACGTCACAGCGCGAAATAATGAATTCTATTCTGCACGTGACAGGTATTTTTCTTTGCGCGAGGCTGTTAGTCAAGTTCTCGCAGTTCCTAAGAGCCAGACTGACCTAGAGTGCCAAAGCTCGAGATTTAGAGCCAAATAACGTGCAATAGGCTGTAGCCAATTGGATAAAAGGCCTTGAGCCGATTATATGAATTTTCACAACTTTTTGTTAGTTTTCTCTAAACCCAGTAGTTGTGTAAAGTTTACACTATTGATTTATTGTAAATGTTTAGTTTACACTACAAATTTATTTTACTTCCTGAGCGTTGCAAAAGGTGATTTTTTCAAAAATATGTCACGTAAGGCCAGGATTACGGATCCGGCTGCATCTTTTCTTTACATCAAGTAGTTATGTAAAGTTTACGCTGAAAATTAAATTTAGTTGCTGAGGGTTTTAGAAGCATAATTTTTTTCAAAATGTTCTATGTAGCATCAAGATTACAAATCTGAGCGTAAGTGTTCTTTACATCCAATAATTGCCTAAACTTTATGTTGAAACCTTTGATCTGTTTAGATAAGGTAAGGTTGTCTTGTTTAAAAAAATAATGCTGATATTCAGAACAATATTGTTTTCAACGTTATTTGACTGCCGTCATTATTGTGGCATGTTACCATATGTGTTTACTGGCTGATTTACTCAAATAAATATGTAATGTAAGGCCAGGATTACGGATCCGGCTGCATCTTTTCTTTACATCAAGTAGTTATGTAAAGTTTACACTGAAAGTTAAATTTAGTTGCCGTGGGTTGTAGAAGCATAATTTTTTCCAAAATGTTCTATGTAACGTCAAGATTACAAATCTGAGCGTAAGTGTGTTCTTTACATCTAATAATTGCCTAAACTTTATGCTGAAAACCTTTGATCTTTTAGATAAGGTAAGTTGTCTTGTTTAAAAAATAATGCTGATATTCAGAACAATATTGTTTTCAACGTAATTTGACTGCCGTCATTATTGTGGCATGTTACCATATGTGTTTACTGACTGATTTACTCGAATAATGCTAATTAAAAGTAGGGTTAAGAAAAATGCTTTGACGGAACCAAAAAGACGAATATATTTAGGATTGTGGATCATTAAGGATGTAAAAGTAGGGGACTAGGAAAAAGCTGCCTATATGTGCCTGAATTCGCGAAATCTGCCAAAAATCAGATTTTCTCTAAACAACGCAAAAAACCAAAATATATTGCGTGACCTCTAAAAAAATTCTAGCCTTCTATGAAAAATTTTCAATGCTTAACGATAATAGTGTGTAAACATAATCTAGAATGTTTACCTTTTGTTAATAGCTTGCAAGTTGCAACGCTGACTTGCTTCCTATCGTGATTGAAAGAAAACTTAACTGTAATTATATTTAAAGGTGTTTTTATTTCGTTATCATGAGTATTATAGTGTAAATGTAGGTGCCCGTTATCACTAGAGCGATATAGGCGCGCGTAACATAACCTTCGTGACTTATGTAGATACCTAAGTTGCTCTTAGCGTTGGTCAGATTCGCGTAATTGCAGAGCAACTTCGAATCTATTGACCCTTGTAGACCTACGGCTTTGATCCCTCGGTCCTAATATTGCTGACCAAAACCTCACGGGCAATCTCAGCAGCTATGCCCCAATTCCTAAATGTACCTATCTAAAGTCCCGGTATACTCGCTGAGGTCAGTTGAGTTGAACTATCTCAACCCAACTCAAGTTGATAAATTAACTTATTTTCTGAGGTCCGGGTAAAATGGATAATACGAGTATTTGGTTCCTAATTCGTGTAGCACTTTGAATTTTGAAAACAACACCAACGAGCTCTCATCTGATCAGTCATAATAAATTATTAAATATGTTTTTAGCTGATTTTTGGGCTGATAAAAGAATATAGAATTTTGGCGAAAGAAATGATCAAAAAGTATTTACCCTTTCCACTCCACAAAAAATCCAAGAAATCCTCGACAATGGCGGCTGGCCTACCTCACCCTCAATATACTAAATCCCTGGGTGGGTTTTCTAATTTTATTACAGAATATAGAACCACGGGTGCAACCCGGGACGAACAGAATAAAGCTAAAACTGAAAACAACACAGTCGACCAAAAATCAGAAAACAGGC
>JAVLUZ010000222.1:147237-236626 GCA_036768485.1 Mermis nigrescens | reverse complement strand
CGTCCGCCATACTTTCTACAATTCCTTTGATTTTTACCGCTCTTTGTATCAAATTTGCTATTGCTCGTGTCGCGTGCATAGTCGTTTTATGTGCATAACTATGTGCTAAATGTTTCCTATTTCGCAGCACATCTCGCAATGCTGATTGATACACAATTCTCTATTGAGTTTATGTTTATCGCGCGCATTCTGACTTGGTTCCGTTTTTGATTACCAACGGCCCTGTCTGGCATTTAAAGAGCTTAGATCAACTTTAAAGTTCTGTCTGGATTTTCTTTCTAATCCCTTATTTTCGAATCCTTATGTCTAAATCAGCTCACTATGGCCACGTCCTGACTCATTTAGCTAAAGCTGCGGTATAATATACAATTCTTGTGCATTATAATAAAAGCAGAAGTAATTATTAACGCTAATCTACAGTTTGTACTTACTTACTTTCTAGACATGTTTGAGGCGAAATTCGAGCATAATATAAGATTGAAATCAAAAGTAATTTCACGAATGAATAATTAAGCAATAATGATATGCCAATTAAGTCGCATTCACTGACAACCGCATCATCCACAAGAAACTTCAGCGCACTACTGAGATGATGAGGTGGGGATGGTTCCTCAAATTGGACTCAAAATGGCAATTTTGCCCCATTCAACTCAGGCTTAACTCATGCACTGGCACAGATGCGAAGACATACCTAAGACTAAGCGTGTGATAATTAGTGATCGACGAGGCCCCTTACCCGGCCCCAGCCATCCCGGCCATTGTTTCAACATCCCCGGCCTCAGCTGGGGCAAGGTCAAAAAATGGCTGGGGCTGGGAAAAATTTAGTGTAATTCGTATTTTGTACAAGATGTGATACCGCCAGTTATTTATCAATGGGCAAGTGTTACTTTTGAGAACTCTACTGATATGACCATATGTGTACTTAGTCCTTGTTATATCTTTGCTACTGTGTATAAATGAGCTTTTACTGAATAAATGTTCAAGACAATCTGCATGCTTTCGAGATCCTTCACTTAACTAATCAAGCCGATTCTACTTTTACTCATTTATCCGTAGCTAGTGGCTAAAGGATTTAGAGATAAATACGTTTCATTTCTAGGTGAAAATTGTACATTTTCAAATTTTTGCAGACAACACTTTTACATTCAATTGGATTGGGAACATCCTGCTTTAAAACGCGTTTCTTGTGTAATAGTTATTAGGACGGAAGTTAATCATAAGGCGAATATAAAAAAACTTTGCAGAATTGTGTTGATCCAATAAACTATGTGTCTCCTTTATTACGTCTAATACCTATTCCGCCCAATTTCTAAATCTCTGTGATTCAACTACTTCTATTTCTGTTTTGTTAATAATGATGTATTACTTCTGTTTTTCATCGGAGCTCTCTCATTTATATTCAAAGTCTTTGTTTCTTATTTTGCTTGCTTGGAAAATTTATGCTCTGTTGGGGCATTGACTGTGTGCCATCATTTCTATCGCTTCCCGGAAAGGTGAAATCAAAAAATTTTTCAAAGTGCCTTTTTTACCGTGAAAAAGCTTGCTATGCGTTGATAACACGATTTTAAAGCATTTCTGATGATGCTCTTTCTTTCCTAGAACATAAAAACACGAGAAAATTTCGAAAAATTGCATTCAAATTCACCAAAATATAGTCAAAAAGTGACTAATTAATGCCAATTTGTGCACGCCAAAAATTTGACAATCTTGAGCCATTAGAGCGCTAAAAACGCTTAAATCTAGAGTTCTATGATTTTTCTAAAAAACGTGTGAATTCTGGGATGTGAAAAATTTTTTGCGGAAGGCGAGCATTTTTTGGGGGAGGGGTGAAAAACCCCCAAACTCCCCATGATGATGTGCGCTCGCTTCTATGAGTTAGCTCCACACATTCCCATAGGGGTGAGGGGGTACTATATACCCACCCACCTCAGGGTCCGAGACTTGAATCACTGTCAGACGATTTTGAGCTACCAAACATTTTCTGCAATGATTTTTGGGTGCAAAAGCAAGATATTAGAAATTTTTCGGCGCTTCACTACATTTCTTTTGTTTACACATAAAATACTAGTCAAGTTAAAATGGTCGAAAAAGTCGAACTTTCGATGACTTCTATATTTTTTACTTACAAGAATGACAAACTAGTCAGAATGGGAAAAAGTAGTTAAATGCGTTTTTAACATAAAAATGCTATATGATATTTTAGCCATTTTTAATATTTGACCTGCAAAAGAGGCTAGAACTCTAAATTAAGTGTTCTCAAATTTTGGGATTTCACCCCCTGCGCTTTCGACCTTGGTAAACTACGGTTAGCTCTCAAAAAAATGTAGCCCGCCTATTAAATCTATGTCCAGCGGACAAGAATTCCAAGTCAGCTCATGATTCAGCTAATGGTTCAAGAATTCGATTGAAGCCAGAAAATCTTCGGAAGCTCTTATTTCTAAAGCATAATTTGCGAGCAATTGGACTCAATACGTGGAAGCTCCTAAGCACTTAGGCTGATGAACATGTAGAATGCGGCAGCAAGCAGCAGCAGTAGCAGTAGTGAAGATTCAAATAATATTGAGTGTGATAATGGCAGCGACATAGAATTTATTGATGATTCGACAATGAAACACTGGACTAAATGTTTCTTGTGATATAAATAGTAATAAAACTTGATTTGAAAAGGCGCACCTAACTTTGAGCTTGCCATTTACTACTAGGGAGCAGTCGCTCATTATTTCTCTTCCTATGCCCACCCCAAGTATGTGTCATGCAATAATATTTTCCTTGTCTGACTCAGCAGCCTCCAGCCTCCGGCCACGGCCCCGGCCCGGCCTGCGGCCGGGGCCAGAGGCCGAAAAATTTACGCCAGCCCCGGTACCGCCCCGGCCACGGCCAAAAAAGTCGCCCCGGTGATCACTAGTGATAATAACACAGCAGTCGGAGATAATAGTAGATTTTGGTAAAATGAATTCCATCAAAATTTAAAGCCATCGTAAGTAAAGCTTGAAGAGAATGAAGCGATATATCATATAATATATAAAGCATATCATATAATATACAAAGCAATACATATAATATATATACGATAATGTGTACATCCCATATATTAAAAAAGATAGAAAAAATTCGATAGGTGCTAACTCCACAAGTGCCAAAATCTCAACCACACCCCTCAAACCGAGAGTCAAGGATTTCTGCATTCTGCCGACCGGACCCGCGGGTTGGGTTTCGGGTCGGATCGAATTGTCGGGTCCCAAACTTTCATCTCTAACATGAAAGTAGGTTTGACGCACGTTTCCGAACCGGCAACAGTGTTGTCAGGTCAAATTTTAAAGTGTCATCTCCTGTGCAACGTTTATGGAAGCGACCCAAAAAACCTGCCACAAGCCCTCAAAAAACTGCCAGCTGCGGTTAAGCAAAGGAGAACACTTCCAAGAGTAAAAACTGCCAAAATATAAGGAAAACTGACCCAAGCCAACCTAGGCAACACGATCCGATTAACACTTTTACAGTAACTATCTAATAAATTTTAAGATAAATATACGTGTAAGAAGCATCACATGCTTGTTTAAAAATAATCAAATCACATAAGCCTTGGACATTCGAACCTTTTCCGTACTTGCGAAATAAGTAAATCCAGCCAGAAACCAAAAGTCCATTTTTCACGATAAGAGATGTGAGAAAAGATAGAAATTCAATTTTTCTCACATCTCTTATCGTTGAATACGAATTGATATCTTAATGAATCATTACAGTCAATAAATTAGTTTTTAATCTGCTATCAACCCTGATACGTACCTATACCTCATACCTACGCATATAATTTCTAAAAAGCATGCATTGGTAAACCAAGATTTGGATAATTAGCTGCGAATCTCGACGCAGAGAGTTCGTGCTTCAGTCTCCGCGTAACTGCATGTTTTAAGACACGCTGTCTGAGAGTTTCGACCTACGACGACTGTGGAGACCTTTGATTAGTTGAAAATTAATCATACCTGAAAATGACATATGTAGGGCAGTTTTTTATGCTGGACACCGTGGAACAATTTATTTAGTCTGAAATTGAAAATTCGTGAAACTACAGTATCCCGAAGTTAACAATTTCGTCGCTTTTCGCTAATTTTCTATACTTTTACTAAAATTAAATTCTCTTCAGGTAATACTGAAAATTTTTCAACCCATTAGATGCATTTGATAGAAGACAAACTTTTCTTTTAGGAACTGTCAATGGTTTCTTAACTTAGCTACTTTACGGTCTTTTATGCAATTTTAAAGTAATCGATAAAATCTTAGATTTAGTAGGTAAGATATAAAAGAAGCAAAATCTTCTTATTTTTCAATAGCGCGATCTTATGGCCGGATCGTGGAAAAATTTTGTCGAAACGATTCAAGCAGAACATGACCAAAGTTATACTTGAATGACTTCAACTGCTGTAATTGTAATGCTGAAAAACTGCATAAAATTATCACTTTTTAGCATTCGCTTCTTATTATTTTAGTATTTTGGAATGAATGCATAGCCGTTTGAGAGGGGAGGTATTCTCTCTAATTATATAAGGTTATTTTGTCCATGTGTCGACTGGCATCGTTTGCATTATACATACACAGCTTTCTATTTTCTTTGGAGCAAGCAAGTTCTATTTGCAAAGAATATGATTCTCCGATTGGGCAACCTTATTAACAAAATGATTTGACATAGCTGCACTCGCAATCACACATGGGCGTAGGGCGTCAGGTTAAGGGGTCTAGACCCCCCAAGAATTTGGTAGACACCTCAAAAATCGATTGCCCTTCCCAGAATTGAATTTTTGGCATGTTTTTTGTACCTACCTATTTTTGCCGGTGTCGCTGCCCATGTATGCTTGCAATACCTTGCTGCGTTGAAAATTCGATGATAGATATAAAAGCGCCGCTTTTCGGTGATTGTTATATTAGTTCTATCCATTGACATAAAACAATTGCAAAGACGAACAAATTTTGAGACTTAATTCACCCAGGTAAGGCGATTTGTATTCCAGTCCCATTTCCACATATGGTCGACTTTGATATCCATAGGCAACAAAATGAATCACAAATATCTAGACAACGCCTATACTACTGTGAAAACCACTTGTCTCTTTCCATTTTTGCAATTATTTGATAGGTACATACCTTGCTAAGCTTATTCCGACAAAGGGCACTTTTCGTTCCTTAAGAATTTGGCAATCATTGATTATTTATTAACATACATAGAAATGTAACATTAAATATTTTATCGGATAACAAGATCGCTACATTCCGGAACTCAATTCATATTTTCTCAGGAATGATAGGATTCCCACATCACATCGCGATTTTTCCACTTATTCCCTTCACAAAAAATTTAAAAAATTTAATTTAAATTTCGTCGAGCAATAATTTGTATTTTAATTTTTACTTGACGTGCTTCTGCAAAACATATTAAACCATCCATTTATGTGACAAATTTACAAAACCGAGCGCAGAAGCGAAATTGCGTCATTCAGGCGCCTTTTCCATGAAACAACAAATAATAGGATAGAATCCATGGATGTGTCTCGATGGATGCACTGATTTCCACCTTTCCCAATTAAATCCACCAAAAAATCGCACAATGCCCTGTATTCTGCATTAAAATCATTTATTTTTTCTTCTTTTAATGATTCAATTTTCTCCAAGAACATTGCAGATCAATGACGTGTCCCATCCATTACGGTCGAGAAGCATTGCAGCAGAATTTAACAGTTAGCTACGCAGTCTCTCTGAAATCAAACATTCATGTTTTATGTCAACTGATTATTAATTTAAAATAAGCTCTTAAAAATTATTCATAGTTGCCAAAGAAATGTGTCCGTCTCGTACATGTTAGAGGGGTATGGGGGATCCCCTGACCCAAAGTCGGCCGTCCCCCCATCCCCCGCCTTAAATGTTTGAACCCCGTCCGATTTTGGAAAAAAACCGAATTTTTGGGCTGTTTTTAGTGTTTTTTGGACAAAAATTGGAGGTCATGTACTCCCTCCCTCCCTAAGAATGGCCGGAGACCCCCACCCTAAACTTTGAGCCATTTCACGTCTGGTCCTTCTCGTCGTCTAGCACAGAATGGATGCGTAATGTGCAATGATTTTTGGACGTCATTCATAATAATCTCTCAAATTTTTTAGTGCTTTTGCGCCGTAAATACCTATTAATGAAATTAAACTCTCTTGGAGGCCTAAAAAACAATATTTTTTCAATGAGAATAGATTCTTAAACGATTTCAAGAACAGACACATCTTTTTCAGCATAGTTTTCTTTTATTTTCAAGAAAAGCTTAAAAATTTTCTAAGTTGTAACAAATACAGGAAATTCAGCAGTAATTCAAGCTGTAAACATTCTGCTATTTAAATTTCACAAATTTTCCGATGCTTCGCCCCAGATTTTCGCTAAAATTAAAGCTAAAATTCCGTTGATGCATTGACTTCGTCCCCCACAGCTCAAAGATCGCTGCCTTATCGAGGATTTTGAAGCTAACGGCGTTTAAGTCAAGTAAGTAAAGGGTATTTTGACGTATTTTTGACGTTTCTTAGAAAAGTATGGGTAAAAGTAGTGGTACGTGGGAGGTTTGGGGTCTCTAGATCCCAGAATGGAAAAATGGAAAATTCTATGGAGAAAACGAGACAAAATGATCGCCGAAAATATATAAAAATTGAGAATTTTCTCTAAAGTGCTCTGAATTGACTAGAAACTGAAAAATAACGTAGTTTTAACGCTATTTTAGCACTTTTACCAGTTTGTTAGGTCATTTTGGCCCAAAAAAGCCCAATTTTTGATTCTCCCCAGACCGGCTGACTCCTCCCAGATCGGCCCTGCTGTGCATCTATATGCACGTGCCCCTCAGGACAATCCTAGATCACGCCACAGCTCCAAGTCACTATATGCAGCGTTGATAAGCTGGCCAAGGTTTTTGAATCTTTCCAGTTGATAAAAAATTTTGGAATAAGATCAATGTCGATTTTTAATATTAAAAGCCAGTTCGGTCAGTTATAATTTTTATTTTACTTTAGCACGAAAATTTTCAACACGTATGTATTCCTATAAACATTACAAAAGGATTAAGAATGCATTTTTAAAATTCATATTGTTTCAAAAAGATCTTACAACGTTCATTTATTATATTCTTGAATTGACCAAAAAACAACGAAAATTTTTTTGATAATCTGATGCTTCACTCTTATTTTACTAGCTACGTTTATGTGCTTACTTTCCGGAAACACAAAATCCAAACCAGATCAGCCGAAAATTATTGCCGAAATATATTTTCCGATTTGCAACACATCTCAGCGCAATGAAATGTTTGGGAAGTGAACATCACACAAGAATGTACCAGAGACGCCTTATCGCGCTGAAATCCGCTCACAGATGCTTGAATTTGAGTGCACGTACCCGCTTAAAACCACGCGAGTGAAATCCAGCATCATATCATTTTTACCTATAGTCTGTTTCATTTATTCGAGAGCTTTTTCAGTAAATCTTTCCGGAACAGTAACCCCTTCCTTCTTATTTACTGTAGGTCGCTGTCCACAGTAGCTACGTAGCAAAAGTAGGGTTTTCAATAACATTTGCTGCATAATTTATTCTCGTCTCACAGCAGATCAATCAACTTACGGATAAAAATCGCACATTCAACTTATCCTAAGTTGACACTTTAAACCTAATAGACTAAGATACACGCCGCAAACTCCCGCATATCAGTGGCAAAACGTCTGCTTGTCGTCGAACAACCTGGATTCGACTCCAGCCGATAGCTTTTTATTTAGCGCACTTACTGTAGTATGTCTCAGCACTAATTACATGCTCAAATTAAATTTATATGGGCGGAGTAGTGCATTAAAAATGGAAGAATTCCAGCCACTCACCCTCACTGAGCTGATCTGCCGAATTACGGTAATTCGGCTTGTTTCGCTTGCTGTAGCCCCTGGAAAAATGTACTAAAAAGCTCTCGAATAAATGAAACAGACCATAATCAGTCCGATCCAGCACAATCAAGTACACCATCATTGTTGCGTGTAAAACTGCAGAGTCTGTTCAGCATCAACCGCACATTATTTAAACACCTATAGTCTGTTTCATTTATTCGAGAAGTAAATAAGGCTAAACAAGTACGTAATTACTGTACTTCGGCAGATCAGCTCAGTGAGGGCGAGTGGCTAGAATTCTTCCATTTTTAATGCACTAATACGCCCAAATAAATTTGATTTAGGCATTTAATCAGTGCTGGGACATACTACAGTAAGTGCGCTAAACAAAAAGCTATCGGCTGGATTCGAACCCGGGTTGCTTCGACTACAAGCAAGAGGTTTTACCACTGAGCTATGCGGGAGTTTGCAGCATTTCTTAGCATCTTAGTCGCATTGTGTTTAAAGTGTCGACTCAGGATAAGATGAATAAGCGATTTTTATCAGTAAGTTAATTGATCTGCTGGAAGACGAGAATAAATAATGCCGCAAAAATGTTATTGAAAAACCCTTCTTTGCTACGTAGCTAAAGTGAGATCTAGCGACTTACAGTAAATAAGAAATAAGGGGTTACTGTAACCTCCGAAAACATTTACTGAAAAAGCTCTCGGATAAATGAAACAGACTATACATACATGTGTAAGTAGGTACGTCACATTACGACTTGAAGCTGAAATTTGCCCGAGAACTATACTTGTACAATTACGTGCAGCTACCAACTTTGTTTTATAGCGTACTGCCTGTACAGCATAACGCAGAAGTATGTAATTTGGCGAAAAATTCAAACTAACCCGAGTGAAACGTATACAATAGATTGGCGGCTCGACGCCGCTGAAATATGCCGGTGGAAAATATACAAAACTATGGAAAATAAAAAAAGGATTGATTCTTCAGCCAAATATTCTGGGAAGTCAACATATTAAAAGTATGTCATCTGAATTTTTCATTCAGAATTGACCCCCCCATATTTTTTCATAGGGCCATTTGAAATGGCTCTTTAAAGACTTTCAACGTTCGAATTAAACCTCGATACATTTCTTTTTTGAATCTTGACGTACGCTTATATACGTGATCTGGGGGTTGACTTGACTTCACAGAATGACTACTGACCCCACAAAATGGCTGCGGCGATTCTCTACCCCAGAATTGTAGATTTTCCAAAAAATCGTAAAAAATTTGCTTTTAAGTGGTTTTAGCTACTTTTAGCTCAAGACTGCCAAATTTTTGGCGCTTCGCCGCCATATACTAAATTTTTGGAGTGTGTTTTGTCCAATTAAGTCGAATTTTTTTATGTCTTTATGTTCTAGAAGGAACGAGCGGCGTCCGGAACGTCAAAAACTGTTTTTGTATATGTACATATGCTTGACGCGTACATTCATGCGCTGTGCGTTTTTCGTATATTGGCAAAAGTTAAAAATTAACGTTTGAGCATTTATTTATTTATTTTAGCGCAATTCTGACAAATATCCGAAGCAAAAAGCAACACACGAATAATTAACATTTGATAAAGTATGATAAAACAGCGCAAGCGTTGTTGTTGTTAAAATATAACCAACGAGTTGCAGCATTTAAAACAAGAAAGCTTTCATAAAATCATATGCATAGCATACTAATGTAAAAATTTTCGAAGCGAAAACGAATTTTCAATGCCATCACGCATGTACACGGCTAAGTTATGCAACACTACAATCACTTAACGCTCAGGAACCGCTCTTAAATTGCATAAATCTTTGGTCCTCGTCCTCGATGTGTTCTGGAGGGTATGCTTCATCGACCAGTCGATGAACGTGCTTGCCATGAACATCACGCGAGCAATCAGCCAGTCATCCCTTTTTGACTGTACCACCTTGATTAAAATTTCGATCATTTTATATACGTACGAGTAAATAATAATTTGTGTTATGCTATAAATATTTTATTGCTAAAAATTGCGACATTACTGTTCCTGTGGCATTTGAAGTGACTTATAGTTTTTCAGCTTGGTAATCTGATTGAAGTTAATCAAAATGCACGTTTAGTTCAAGATTGCTTTCATTTGACACATCGTTTGACTAAGCTTTTCTTCTGGGATCAGCGGGAGGCTTTTGAGCTTAATGGTTCAAAGTTGCTGCGGACGTTTAAATAGTATCTGTCAAAAGCATAGATGCACCGCATAGCCGATCTAGGGGGTCGGCTGGTCTAAGGGGGTCAAGAATTGAACTATTTTGGACCAAGACGAACTCAAAAACTGGTATAAGCGCTAAATAGCGTTAAAACTACATTATCATATAGTTTCCGATCAATTTAAAAGTTTTTTTTTAAGGAAAAACAATTTCATCCGTTTTCGTCTCCATTTTTGCCTCATTTTCCCGAAAAATTTCCAATTTTTTTTTCGAGTTCTGCGGGGGTCCAAGACCCCCCAAACCCCCCCACGCGCATGTCTGGTCAAAACTACTTCGTTTTTAATCCTTTAATTCAGCCTTGGTTTCCTCGAAAAAATTTCGCTTTGATTTTTAAACCCCGCAACATCAAAGCATACAGCAGCTCCCACTCGTCATATTTGGTTTATTACAAAATTTAGTGAGTCAATGTTTAAGGATTTCGGCTTTTTTACTTCATCAATTTGTAAATTTTTGCGCTGACACCTGAATACTGATTATGTGCTCGTTAGTCATGCTTATTGATAAATACCTAAAAGAATTGACTACTTACAAAGCATTTTTTGACAGCCGCAATGCCAGAAGTATTAATTTTTACACAAACGGTGGTTCTAAAACTCATACAAGAAAAGTCTAACGAGTAGAAGTAAAATCCTTACATATCTGCTAAAATTAGAGCCATTTTAAACTCTTTTCCGCCGGAATCGATTTCGTCTCTTATTACTTTTTTATCCGAATGCGAGGATTCGGAGTACTCAAATGAGCTCGAGTCGCTCGTTTAGCCTTTACCTGCAAACTTTTCTAACCGAATAAAAAACACATTTGTGAATTTTCTGTTACATTAATAACTTCTCATATTAAGATAAACGAAATTTTTGATTTCGAATGAAAGTAAAGGCTAAAAGACCACACATGTGCAACAACTAAATTTTTGGGAATCTGGACCGGGCGAAAGAACAAAATTCGCAGAAGAAACATGCCAAAAAATTAAATTCTGGGCTCGGCTGTAATCCAAATATAATCAAAACAAACAAAAAATATTAATAAATAATCTTAATAATAATAAATAATCAAAACATCGGTCAATCTCACTCGATGCCGTATCCGATGTCGTTCAATTTTTTGAATCATCACAAAAATTAAAATTAAAAAGTTTTAGAATTTTTAATTTAAATCATAAGTTCAAAAATGGTTTCTTGCATATGTCCAAACTTAAGGGAAAATACATATAAATTAGTACCTGTTCGTGCCACTTTGAAGCGGTACGAGGGAATCCGTGGCTCTCAATTGCTCTTCGGTCCATCTTTTTCTAGCCCGGGCCGCTTTGAGGTCTTCCAGGTTAGGAACTCCCGTCTCGCCGCCCGCTTGATCGCCCGATTTCAGCAAAGCCCCCGGTGATTGCGGGCAATAGCCCTTTCGATCAGGATGGCTCCTTGCGACCACCGATTCGGCGTAAAGAGCGGCCAGACCGGATTCGGGCTTTGAATTGCTAGCGTTTGATGTTGGCCTTTGATCCTGTCTCGCGCGAGCTTGCTGCTGCTGTGACTGTGGTTTCTGTTGTTGCTGTTGGGTCGATGCAGCCCCTAAAACTTTATGCCGTCATTCATGGACTGCCTGTCTAATAGACTTTTGTCGTGAGATGCATATTTTTTTATTTCTCTGGACATATTTCACTTAACTTATAGCATCTTTTTATATTTTCTTGTTCTTACTCGCACCGTGATGATGAATATTATTTAATTTGATTTCATGCTTTTTTGACCAAGCTTATTATTAAAAGTCATTATGTTGGTTAGGAAGTCAATTCCATCAAATAGGATATAACTAGCAAGGGAAAATGCTCCGATCGAACAAAAAAGACGAATATACTTGGGATTGTGGATTTGAGGGACTAGGAAAAAGCTACCACATATGTAGATCCCGAAAGTCGCAAAATCTATTAAAAATCAGACTTTCGCTAAGAAACGCAAAAATCGAAATACATATATTCTGCGGCCTGCAGATTGAAATAAACTATTAAACCAAGAAATGATTTTAAAAGCGACGATTCAACTATGCAGTAGCTATAGGGAAGTAGATATAGTAAGCTAGGAGCGACTTAATAAACTACCTGGATGAAATAGCAAACATCGATGCATTCAAGACCATCGAAGAAAATGTTGATTTAAAGAAGTAGGAAACGCGTAATCATACGTGAACCAGGTTACATCTAGGTACACTTGCATGCCCGCAATGATTGTGTGCGCAAACCAATTGACGCCAGGTTTGCTTGCTATCATGCTTATGATAACAAAATAGAACATCTTTAAATACAATTGCAATTAGTTTTCTATCAATCACGATAGCGTTGCAACTTGCAAGCAATCACCAAAAAACATTTTAGATTATGATTACACACTCTTATGAAAAACAATTCGTCTTTTTTGTTTTATCGCAGCATTTTTTGCTAGTACTCTACTTTTAATTAGCATAATTTGAGCAAATCAGTCGGTAAACACATACGGTAACATGCCACATTAATGAAAGCTGTCCAAGAACGTGGAAAACAATATCATTCTGACCATTAGCATTTTTGAACAAGACAACCTTACGAGCAGATCAAAGGTTTTCAGCATAACTTTACCCAACTACTGGGTGTAAAGGAAACTTACATCAGATTCGTGATTCTGCCGTTACACGGAAGATTAAAAAAATTAAGCTTCTGCAACGTTCTGAAACTAAAGTTAATTTTCAGTGTAAACTTAATACAACTACTGGGTGTAAAGAAAACATACAGTCAGATTCGTAATCTTGACCTTCCGGAACGTATTTTGAATAAAATCACGGTTTGCAACGCTCTGGAAGTAAAATAAATTTGTAGTGTAAACATTGTAGTCTGACAATAAATGAATGGTGCAAACTTTACGCAACTACTCAGTGTAGAGAGACCTAATAGTCAGATTCGTAATTCTGACGTTACATAGAGCATTTTTAAAAGAATAAGCTTCCGCAACGCTCTAGAACTAATGTTGATAATCAGTGTCAACTTTACACTACCATAAAGTGTAAGAATATTTTAGTTGGATTTGTAATTCTAATATTACTCTGATATTACGATCAATATTTATGAAAGAATTAACTTTTCTAAATGGTCTGAAGGCAAATGAATATTAGACATAAATCACTTTACACCACTGTTGTGCTTAGACAAACGCGTCGAACTGACGTATAATGTTTGACTCCTGGTACATTTAAAGACTTGGATTCATTTCTTGACTCAATTCATTACCGTAGAAGTTGACAGAAAAACAATACAGAAACGTGTTTCACACCCCCCCCCGTTTTTACACTTCACGCCTCCCAAAAGCAGCTAAATATCGATGAAAATAAGCACAATTTGCTGCGACGTGTTCCCTTTGAATGGTCTTTATTTTTATTGAATTCAAATTGCGCTACGTCTAAACAGAGAAAATGGAGAACAAAAAGTAATGAAAATGTATTTTTCCACCATCCCAAACCTTGTAAACTTTAAAAATCTGAACCTAAGTGCCCATTGAGTGTAAAGAAATTCGGTTTGGGCCACTGTATAGCCTTTAAATTTTAGTATGTCTGTATATTATAATCTTCTATTCCGTAAAATATTTGAGATTTTGACCAATCGAAAAATGGAAGAAAACGTGTTTGTTCATCCAATGTTTCATCCCTGATTTCGAACTTTACACCTCTGTAGGCAACTCAATATTGCTTTTTTAAAACGCAATTTGCCACGACGTGTAGCCCTTAAAACGTACTTCATTTTTATTTTTACGCCATCCATTAGACTAACTCCGTATTGAGTGTAAAAGAGTTTGCTGGTAAGCGAAAAGTAGACC
The DNA here is from genome assembly GCA_036768485.1 of Mermis nigrescens. Taxonomy (NCBI): domain Eukaryota; kingdom Metazoa; phylum Nematoda; class Enoplea; order Mermithida; family Mermithidae; genus Mermis; species Mermis nigrescens. The sequence goes on along the minus strand of JAVLUZ010000222.1, from coordinate 222,661 downwards.
TTGAGTCGTATTTCTATCAGAAAAGAGTTTTTTGGAATCTCAAAACCGGGGTTTTTAGCACACATAAGGAAGGCGAAACTGCGACCAAAAGCTGTCTTTATATTGGCATATTTTTGCACTTTACACACTTCCTCTTGAAAACTAATGCGAAATTTAAAAAAAACAAAAACACCGGTTTTAGATAATTTTGTTTTCTTCAATTATCGCTAAATTTTATGAGGCATTCACACCGAGTTGTGTACGCGCTGGCTGAAAAAAAAACGTTAAAAGTTTCTATATCTTATAACGTTACAACTAAAGTTTACACACTCATTACAAACTCGGTATCGAGTGTAAACAAATCCAAAAAAGCTTCATTGCCTTTTTTTATTATCTATCTTTTAAAAAAATCGCGCCTCCCAGGTCCTGTTATAGCTGTAAGGAAATAGACATATGTTGGGGGTACCCAAGTAAATTAGGTAAGCGCTAGCGCGCTACCTATGATAAATGTACAATCAACACTTTAGAAAACGACAAAGTCTTTTTGACTGTTGAAAGTTTAGAACCTCCCTACCTGCATACTTCGTATGCTTCCAGACTTTGCTGCTTACCCGACTGTGTGGCCAGTAACATCCTATAGGTACTTTCTCTTTGTGGATTCCCGCACATCACACGAAAAAATCAGGGTTTTTAGGTTTAAACCCCCCCCCCGCTTAAGAAAAAATATGTACATCATATAGCTAACTGCAAATTTTAACGAACATTTGGCATGTCCAAAGAAAAAGACGTTGGATGCGCAAATGAATATTCGAATTTTCTGCAGGGTTTTTTGCAAGAAAGATACGATCTTTATTGAAATTTCGTGTTTCTACGTTTCAGTGAATTCAAAATCCATGGTAGGAATGCAGAGAGAATTGCCAGAGAAATGCACATGGGGGCTTAGGGGCATAGGTGGGCAGCACCCAAATTCTGGGGGGTGAAAAAATTTCTGGGGGGGGGTGAAAAAATTTTTAAAGGTCAAAAAATGGTCTTAAAAGTGGTCGTATGGCAAAAAAACACCATTTTTCGACGTTTCTCATCAAGCTCTATCCAAAGGCATCAAAAAATTGCTGAAAAAGCAAAAAAAATTTTTCCTGGGGGGGGTATTTTGATTTCTGGGGGGGGTATTTTCACTTCTGGGGGTGCATACCCCCCAAACCCCCACGCCCATGTGTGCTTAGGGCTCCAGTAAGTAGATCCTTAGAATAAAATTGGGATTCTCCATAGAAAATAGTGAAAAATGAAGGCCAAAATGAATTAAAATCAAAAATTTTCTCGTAAGTGCTCGAAATAATCAGAGAACTTGTGCCTGCACAATTTGACGTAGTTCTTTACAAGGTATCCTATTGGCATTCCAGAAAATCTGAATATACAGGGTCGCTCAAAACAACGAATGGCATATTGATCCCTATAACTTCTCTTTTATACTTGACCAAATTGAATGCGGTTTGATTTTTCTAAGAGTCTATTCTCTCTGCAAAAACGTGCTAAAGCTTTCAATTAAGCTGGTCGAGCTACTCCTGACCATGCAACAAAATTTCTGAAGGGGGGGTGAAAAATTTTCAAAGGTCAAAAATGGTCTTAAAAGTGAGTCATATGACGAAAAACACCATTTTTCGACGTTTCTCATCGAGCATTATCCAATGGCATCAAAAAATCGCTAAAAAGCAAAATAAATTTTCAAAATTTGAATTCTGGGGGGGGTATTTTGATTTCTGGGAGGGGTTATTCAACTTCTGGGGGTTGCATACCCCCAAACCCCCATCCCCACGCCCATGTGTGCTCTTGACCAACTTTTAATGCGCTATCGACTGGTGTAAACTAATCTATACTTCAATTTAAACTGACGAAAAACCGTAAGAAAAACGTTTTTTTAAACTAAATTTTTCTAAATATTCCGAATAGCGGGAGATAAATTTTATTCAAAATCGACTGTTTCTTATTTATCTTATAGTTGACCTTACTGTGGAATTTGAAGAATATTCACGGATTGGTTTTTGAGATTCAGAAGCTAAAACGTACCCTATCCATACCGCAAAATTGAGGCTTTTTATCTTTTTGCAGAAGCACAGCTCGGATATTACTTCCAAAATTTGGGCTTTGAGGTTCCCTGGACCTCTGATTCCGAATTAACTACTCAGAGTGCACGATCTGGCGAAATAAGGCGCATAGGTGACGGGTAAACATGAAATTACGAAGAGTTCTAACAAAGATAATAAATCATTGAGATCGAATACGCAGAAAGACAAAATATCAAATTATGAATACTGTTTTTGATGGTGTAAACTAGCATGCGTGCAATTCGATGTAAAGCAACAAAAGCAGCAAGCGCGTGACTTTCAAAAGTGCTAATATAAATTCAAACTATTTCTGCTTCTAGCGGCTAATTTTGCATGGAACTTTTTGCATTTGTTTACCATAGCGAAAACTTTTATGAGCATGTACAATTCCCCTAATTGTCGTACGGGCAGAAAAGGAAGCGAGAAACATTAATGAGTAAGTAAAATTAAATCAGTTGTTGTAAAGTGATCAAAAAAAATCTGCTTAGCTGAAATGTAGTATTTTGGTGAACATGGTGATTTACAAATAATTTAATTTGCTGAGCAAAAGACAACCTTAGCTTCTTAAATATATTTTGACATCAATCGTAAGACTGGGAGGTGCCAAACAAAAAAATACAGAATGAGTGAAGTGAAGGCAGTAAATTTAAAAAGGAATAAATAAGAATAATATGATAACATTATAAGACACTGGAAAATAAAGCATATGAATTCCTAGACAATTTTCGGTATATTGGTCACCAATTATATCCATGTTTTTTGCGAATGGGGAGCGAAGCGACCCATTCGCAAAAAAAAGGTTGCTCAAGCAAATGGGGCAGCGAAGCGCCCCATTTGCTAGTGCTGCCCCATTTGCTAGTCGTTATTTAGAGTTCATTTATTTTGCAGCAAGGCTAAATACCGTAAAGCAAACTATGTGAGTGATTGACAATTAAAAAGGCTTTAAAAAAAGTTGCATTTAACTGACTTAAGATTCTGTAAAGTTACAGGGTTACAAAGGAAAATAATGCTTCTGGCAGATGCTTTCATGGCTAACAAAACGACTTCTGCTTAATTTATTGTAGACCAACAGCAGCCCAATCCGCACTAAAGAACCTTTACCACACTCTTACAGGGATCTCGTACGTTCTTGAACAAAAGCAAACCGCGTTTAATTTGGTCCATATTGGAGAAGTTATAAGGATCAATATGCCGTTCGTTTTTTTGAGCCAATTCAATACTTAACGAGACGAATTAGTCGGGAATGTTGCAAGGTCAGTACCGGCACAGTGGGGAAATTAGGATGTTCTTGTAGCTAAATTTAGGTACTTTTATCATAAGTCAGGAAAGCCGCACGGTCGAAACCACACATGGGCGTGGCGGGGGGGGGGTTTGGGGAGGTATACATCCCCCCAGAAGTTGAAATACCCCCCCCCCAGAAATCAAAATGCCCCCCCCCCAGAAAAAAAATTTTTTTGTTGCTTTTTAGCAATTTTTTGATGCCATTGGATAGAGCTTGATGAGAAACGTCGAAAAATGGTGTTTTTTTGCCATACGACCACTTTTTAAGACCATTTTTTGACCTTTAAAAATTTTTTCACCCCCCTCCCCCAGAAATTTTTCCACCCCCCCCCCAGAATTTCGGTGCTGCCCACCCATGGCCGAAACCCAGTGTGGTCGGGAAGGCTGGATAATACCTATTTACAGGCTGCGTTTTCTAAGCGATTACCAATCTTTTTTCAAAGCGAAAACTTTCGCCAATACAAAAGTCTTGTAACATCTCATATCATGTATGTACATTCTTCAACGACGTTTTTCACAAGTTACAAAAGTTACAAATGTCATTTTGGAGGCCAAGAGTTGAGATGACGATTTTTTGTATGGCTGCACCAATTTTTAATTAATAGAAAAAAAATAAACAATATATTTCTGAGACAATAATTTTTACAACTATATTCTGGATAGCTTATTCCGCTCTGCCTAAATTCCAAAAGCATTTCTGTAGCGAGCATGGAAGGTGAAAGCTATACGTAACATACAAAACTTACTGCTTAAGCTCAAATGTACGGTAATCTATACCATTTCATTAAGTTTTTTCAGGTTGGCATATTTAATTAGACACTTTTGTTAGTTATGAATATTCTACTATTTATAAGGCTAATAGTTATTATATTGTAGCGGTATCTGGCTTATATTTAGCGAGTGATGTCGTATGTCAATCATATGTCTACTTTGGTTGAAATTTTTCGTTTTTGGTGAACCCGCCTTGAAACTTTTTCTCAAATCGATTTACTTTCTATTCTTTTATCTCTTTCCAATATCCCCAGTAAAAACAATTGGTTTCTTAAATCAAGCAGTAGGTAAAAAAATTGCGAGACCTTGGCATTTGAGTCGGTTTTAAAGTCTCCAATAAAAATTTAAATTCTGGTTTTGATGTATATATATATATATATATATATATATATATATATATATATATATATATATATATATATATATATATATATATATATATATATATATATATATATATATATATATATATATATATATATATATATATATATATATATATATATATATATATATATATATATATATATATATATATATACATATATATATATATATATATATATATATATATATATATATATATATATATATATATATATATATATATATATATATATATATATATATATATATATATATATATATATTAGAGCTGTGCCGGGGCCAGGCCCGGCCCGGCCAGCGCCGGGGCCGGCCCCGGCCCCGGGCCCGAGGCCAGCCTAACCCGGCACCGGGGCCGGGGCCAATGTTAGAGTTGATTATAATGTAGAAAATTGATAATGTTTTGGGCAGATTTACCTTCAAACTCAATTTCAAGCAAACCACAGATCTTGCTAATTCAAATCTTTATTTCACTATGTCAGATTGGTGCAAATTTCTAGTTAATAATCAAAATTGACATATTTTAAATTGCAATTCATATAGACGAGCATTTCCAGCTTGCTTGGTAGCAGACAGCTACGTCTATCAGAACAAATAGAATAATAAGCCTAAAAAAGTGCAAAGTAAAGCACATTGAAAAACGCATCCAAGTCAGAGGAGTTAAATCCATACATGGGCAGCTCAAAAAATTCTAGGGGGTCCAACATTTTTCAAAGTCAAAAAGTGCCTGATAATATATGGTAGAGCGAAAAAAACACCGTTTTCTCGCGTCTCTCAATGAGCTATCCATTAGCATCAAAAAACCGCAGAAAAACAAAAAAATTCTGAAAATCAATTTTTGGGGGGTCTAGCGGATTTTTTTGGGGGGGAAATGAGAATTCTGGGGGTCTGGATCCCCCGATGCCCATGTTCTGTTATATCTTGTAATCCGATCAAATATTAACGCTTGACGTGCATATCTACAAGCAAGAATATATGCATAGGTACATTACATATAAGGGGTAGGGCAGGGTCGTACTATGAGTATGGTAAAGCACGCTATTATTGGCCCCGGCCAGTGCCTTGGCCCCCGGCACCGGGCGCTAGGCCCCAGCCCCCCGGCCCCGGCCCCGGCAAAAAAGGCGGCCCCGGCACAGCTCTAATATATATATATATATATATATATATATATATATATATATATATATATATATATATATATATATATATATATATGTGTACTAATCCAGTAACAGCAAAAATACTTATGGATTTAGTTGAAACGTCTAGGTATACGATATACTTACCGGCTTCGCTGGACTTCCTTTGAGCCCGTGGTGGCGTAGACATATTATATGCGCAATTATAGCTAACCGAGAATGTTTGAAGAAGACCGAAATTCTTCTTAGGCACTACTTCATACATAACGAAATAACCTTTTGACGCAGCTTTTGTTCAGTCATCGCGTCATCATTTCTCTTCCAAATTTTTGATGACGTCAAAATAACAGGAGGCGGCTGCAGATCTGAGATGCTCAAAACTGAGAGCATGCTTTAAAAATTAGAGCTCTTCGTTTTTCGTAGCTTTTGCTTCTAGCTCAATGATTGATGACGTCGATAAAAATCCTTCAAATATGCAGCGTTTCAAAATTTCGGTCAGATTTAAATTGTGCACTTCACATTCTGCGCAAAAAGCATCACATCTTCACATTCCTCTGAAAATCTCAATTGGGCATATTTTATGCGCGCTTCATAAAAATCACCTATTCGTAATTGCATCAGCCAACAACTGACCAGCAAACCACCTTTCTGCGTGAGGTTTTATTATTATCGACGATATTACCCATAAAAGCTGAGATTGTTGGAGATATTGTCAACCAAAAATCGGAACACTTTTGTCAAGGATAATTTTTACTTCAGAACCAGGCTTAAAGTTCTGCACATGAAGAAAACGCATGCTAGCTTAGAATTGAATGAAGTGACGGTAGTGACCAATATTGTGAAGAATGTGAGCTTCTATATCAAGAATGTGATGCAAACGCGAATCACTTGTGCAATAAAGTTTGTTTAAGGACTGTCACATCTTGAATCGTTGACAAAATGAATAAAATCTGTGAAATCTGCCGTAAGCAATTACTTAATAATTTTACTTTAAAAAGACACAAATGCCTCATGCATGGAATATTAGAAATGAGGAATGATGCATCAGAGTCTGAACAAATGACGGTTGATGATAGTAATGAAGGCAGTAACGATGAAGATTCTTCAGATGTGTCTGAAAGCAGCTCAAATGAGGGTGAAATTTGAAACTGGTTGGACTAACCCGTTTTGACGCTTTTTAGTAAAGTCGTGCTTTCAGATTTTGAAGACTTTCCGAATAGTATACAAGGCCTTCAAACAGAAACATTTTACAGCAGTTTTGTTGATAAAATTGTAGATGGTGCATCGACACCATACGTGGGCAGCAAGAAAATTCTGGGGGGGGGTGCAAGATTTTTTGAAGGTCAAAAAAATGGCCTTAAAAATGGTGGTGTGGCGAAAAAACACCATTTTTCGACGTTTCTTTTCAAGCACTATCCATTGGCATAAAAAAATTGCGAAAAAAACGAAAAAAATTTTCAAAAATTGAATTCTGGGGGTATTTTGATTTCTGGGGGGGGTATTTTGGTTTCTGGGGTTGCATACCCCCAACCCCCACGCCCAGGTGTGATCTACACGTGTTATGCGATTTCGAACGGTATGTTCTTTACCGTGTCGAAAAAACCAAATAATCGCAATGTTATGATCGTTTACGTTATCCGCATCGATTCCGGCGCGTTAGCCGAAAAGCCACTAACTTTCGCTTCCGGACCAGCGCGACAGTACTTCGAAAAGCGGAGGCGATTCAGCTGCCTCGTCGCCATTGTTCCCATTACACAGTCACGTTCGCACCTTCGCGGTACGTTACGTGAGCTAGCCTGTAGTTTCAATCAATATCCCTTTTTCTTTCATTTCAAAAACATAGGCGACGTGACTGCTATCCACGTTAAGCCTGGGTTGACATCGGAAAAAATTAATATTGTACATATACGCCGTCTATTGTAATTTTATTGGTTAATCTTGATCTTCACGTAAATTACAGTTAAATTCTTATATCAATTTAATCAGCGTAATAGGCTCTAGACTTTTCGTTTATTAGTCATTGTTGTGTTGGGCCCGTTGGCTGTACCGTTGGTCGCGTCGATTTAAGCTTTTAGTGTTTTTTTGTTTTATTAGTGTACATAAACGTTAGCGAGTACATATCTACCTAATGGTGCATTACATCGCAGGTAGAGGAATCGGTGGCCGGCCCTGAATCATTTCTACAGCCCTGCCTATTCAGGTGAACACCTTTAGAGTTATTTATTTCGTTCAAAATCCATAATCCTCTTTCAATCCAAAAATTATAAAAATTATTTCATAATTTTTATGTAGGATGACTGACCGGCCTAGAGCTCATAGCAGTTGTTGTTTTCAATGTTCAGCGTGCTACTAGGAACCAAAAACATTTCAAGACTGGTTAACATTGAAAAATAATTTCAATAACAACCTGAGAATTTTGTTTGGTCTTTAATCCCAAAAGGTCAACTGACCTCGCGTTTAAGTCCGGAGCTACTTAATTACTCCTGCGTTAGGTATTTAGGCGTAGCTGCCGAAATCTCCAAAGGTACCGGTCAGCAATTATAGGACCGTGGAGATTGAGGTCGTAAGTTCATTAAGGGTCCAGAGGTTGTGTTTGGCGTCTCGCTCTTCATACCTGACCAGCGCTAAGGTTAGCAAGGTACTTAAGTAAGCCCCGTAGGTACATAATCGGTCTCCGTCTAGGTAGTTGTATGTACTTATGTAGGTATCGGCGGAGGCCGCATTATTTGCGAAATCCATATTCTCTATGATCTTTATGACTCACTCATAGATGCACTATTTGAAAACGAATTAAGGGAAGAACTAGAACGCGCTAATCATTTTTACCGGTATCAATTAAAGTTTGGCAAAAAGGAAGCTGATGAGACAACTTGGACCAGTCGAAAATCATATTTAAAAAATTGATTAGCAAAAATGCCGATCTATTTGAGGATGAGCAGATGAAACTAGAAGATAATAATGAAGTTGTCACATCTGTTGAAGAGTCCAGCAGCGCTCTGCTAGACTAATCTGATCGGATAAAAATGCTCAGAATAAAATCAGTACACTACTCTAAAGAATATATACCTGAAATTTGGCGCTTCGCGCCTACAGAAGGCCGGGTCTCTATGTTTAAGCATTTAACCCGTTTTATGATGTTTTATACGCCGTACTGATCCGGTGTTGTGTAGAAATTTGTATTGGTGCTGTGGCCCCGTAAGCCCGTGCTCTATGTTGTGCTGCCTTTCTGATTCTCTGTAAACATTTTTGGCTTGTTTATTCAAAACGGGTCGAAAAAGATCTGCGAGTTTTCTGATTCTGATTAATTAACGTGTCGTATTATTGTTGTATAGCCTGACGACCAAATTTAGCGCTTCGCTGTTGATGTTGATTTATTATGCACGCACTTACATGTCTCGAACATAGGTGGGCAGCACCGAAATTCTGGAGGGGGGTGGAAAAATTTTCAAAGGTCAAAAATGGTCTTAAAAGTGGTCGTATGGCGAAAAAACACCATTTTTCGACGTTTCTCATCGAGCACTATCCAACGGCATCAAAAAATCGCTAAAAAAGCAAAAAATTCAAAGTTTGAATTCTGGGGGAGGGGGTATTTTGATTTCTGGGGGTATTTTAACTTCTGGGGGTGCATACCCCCAAACCCCCACGCCCATGTGTGGTCTCGAAGTGCTATGCAAAAATAGAACAGGCCGTGAGCAGTAGATGTGTAGCGTGGGGGTGTCCGACATGACGCTGCTAGCTACTTATACAAATTAGGTAAAAGACAATGAAAATTAATTGATTTCGCCCGTCCAGGATAACCGATTGTGCATTAAAAGTTCGACGCTAAGCGCCTATACTTTCGTGCTTTATTGTTTAGTAGTATGGCCCAAAATTCGGCGCTTCGTGCCATGCTTAAAATAGAACGTTCGAGTTTGGCGCTTCTCGCCTATACTTCCAGAGTTTCTACGCTTAAGCATGTGCTATATGCTTAAGCACGGCTATATGCTTAACCATTGTAGAGCTGGTTGGGCCGGCTTTACTACTGTCAAACGCCCATTGCAGCTGCCCCTTGCAGGGCTGACAGGTGCTGCTGCTAGTTTTGGTCCACCCTGCGTATTTTATTTCCCCAGTGCCCACCATATCTGGTGAGCATTCCCCTATCCGCCACCTGGGGATGCGCCCAGTAGGAGACAAGCAACTTCCTTGGGATTCACCAAACAACTTCATTAATGTCAATAACTTTATTTTAAAAGAATTTCGTGCTTCTGGCACTATTTTTATCAAGTATCATTCATGCATAAGTTAATTAAATGGAAGATTATTATTCCACATCATAGGGAATGTTAGTCATATAATTTTTTATTGATTCTTACCTATTATATTTTTATGTAAGATGTCTTTACCCCTTATTATATATCGTTTTGATATATTCATTTTAGATGATATAGAAAAAGTTATTATTATTTTTAGTCTTTTTCTTGTTCATATTTGAAATGAGCGGCACGCGTGTTTACAATGTGTTGCTTAACCCTCTTTATTAAGGGCCGTCCGGAAAAGCGGACGCAACTTTGAAGGCTCACCGCGGCTAAAATATATTAATAAGGGGCGGGATCCTGCAAAGCACCTTACTTCATGGGTCTTTAAACTTAAATCCTTATTTACTCCTACCACAAACAATTACCCAGGGTGCCCGCCTAGTTTAAAAGATAAGGGTCTCGCTCGATGTCGCAGACTCCAGACACCGCACGCGGTGTTGCAGGACTATCCCGTAGCATTGCCTATGATTTCTCTGAAAGTTTGATAATTTTGTACCCGTTCAGATTGCATAAAAACAAAAAATCATAGAACAAATACGTTGCAGATAAAAATTACTCTGGTATTTTTAACCCTGGGACAGGAAATCCCTTTTGGCCTCCAATTAAGGGTTTTAGTTTGTAGGTATGGGAACATTGATACTTGCTATCTGAGAAAAATTTTGTCATTTGTAAAAATTATTAAGTCAACTATTTGAGTAAAAAATAGGTCAGTCAAGCATCGATGGCTAAAGATTTTCGGGAAGAAAGGGCTTTCAGTTCAGAAACCGTATTCATAAATGCAGGTAGCTGTCTATCAGAGCCTGATTTAAGGTAAATTCGTATTCATGATCCCAGGTAGAATTTTTAAGTACGTAAATGTACCTCAAGTTAGGTCTGATTCTCTGCAGGTAGACTCTTCCTCAAGGTAGATTTTATGAATACGACCTCAGATTAAAACCCAGAGGGCGCTGGTAACTCTCGACTTTGATAAAAAATATGCGATTGCAGTGAGCGGTCTCGGACAATAACATGTCTACCTACTTCTCTCATGTGGGTACAGATAAATTTTCAGACATGAAAATATTGCATAATGATGTTAAACAACAAACAACGGAAAATTAATCCAAAAAACGATCGTATTTTTATCATCAGACTCTTAAGGAACAGTCTGATTCTCTTTTTAACGTATATTTTTGGATAAAAATTAGAATTAGTGATAATATGGAAAGGTGCTCACCGAAATTCAAGAATATTTGATTCGAAATTCTGGGCGTGAGATGTTCCTAAATGAGGGTCCCGTCCGACCATACATGCACAGCATGGGAATTCTGCGGGAAAGTGCCTTTTTTGGATCCAAAGATGGGAGGTACGCGTCAAAAACATCGTTTTTCAGCGTTTCTGATGATGCTCCATCTTTCTAGCTTGAATATAAAAAACATAAGAAAATTTGGAAAAAAAATCAAAAAGTTTGAACAAATGAACAAAATATAGTCAAAACATGATTATAATGGCGCGAAGCACCGAAAATTTTGCGCTTTTGAACAAATAGATATGTAGCTAAAAACGCTTAAAAAAGCATCTTTTATACAAACTTTTAGAAAATTTTTGGCAACTTTCAAAAAATCACCAATGCTGGGGGAAATTTTTGTGGAGTGTGAAAATTTTTCTGGGGGAAAGGGTGAAACCCCCAGATCATGCATTGTTCCGACCCAACGTTGCTAGCTAATTCAGGTATTAGATAGTACCTCCATTGTTAAACTACGCTAACAAGGGTTATATAGCCAAAAATAATCGTTTCAAGCTTTTCAGTCTTTCTTCCTTTTTGATGTTCAATTTTTAAATCGTTATCTTTTATTAATCATCAATTTACTGCTTTAAATTTTAGATTTCTTATATCATTTTCTTATTTTCGTAAACGATTTTTGCATAGAAATATTGCTAGATAAAGAATCAACATCAAGTATGTGCGTAAACATAAGATTTTGATATAAGCTCGGCGTCATTGCATGTAGGTATTTATTAAAATATGTCATACATAATTGTGAAAGCATCAATGAACATCAATTAGTAATTGTTTTGCATTAAGGTTTCTTATAACTTAAACTAATATCACTAAATCGTATTGTTATAATTTTATTTGACTAGATCAGTACTCACGTGTGATAAAAAGAAAGAGTGAACAATGCATATTCGCGGCATAATCACTACGCTATAGAAATTTAACACAGAAGTAAAGCCACGAGAAAAATTAAAAATAACAAAATTAGCATATTGTTTGCTACAAAGACATACGATAATATAAAATTCGATCGCAAAAACGCAAGCATTCAAATATAATCACTAATTAAGCCGTCATTGTGAGCGACACGCTATCACGAATGAATTATATTTCGCATTGCTTTTAACGCTATTATTTGACAGTAAACGCATGTCATGAATGAAAAGAATTTATTCGTGGAACACCGGTTGAACTGAAACTCGACGGTCAAATATCCGACTTCTTTAATTTTCAAACACTGCACCGAAAAAATTTGAAGTTTGGCAAGACAAAAATCGATCAAAAATTCAAAAAAGTATTGAATATACAAACGAAATATGCACTTGCTGAAATCTACAATTGATAAAAACGCGTATCATGAGCAGCACGATAAGCAAGTAAGACGCGTCATCAATTCATCATCAAACATCGGCGCAGGGGGATCATGGAGTCTGGACTCCCAGAATCTGAAAGACCACCAAAATTGAATTTGTATACGATTTTTGGTAATTCGGCCCCATCGAACTTCAGAATTGGATTGCTACCCGTGTATGGTAACCATCATCATAAATAGTTGTCCTTATTTGTAAAGCGAGTACTTCAAAATTTTGAGCTTAAAGTCCTACCGGTTTCAACGCTTTTCCGTTAGTTTAACGTTCCCAATAATTGACTGATTCAGCAATTGATTAATCGATGAATTCGTGTTTTTCGCGCGGAAGTCGCGTGTAAAGTAATGATAAATAAGAGTGTAAAGTAGCGTATAGAAAAGATGATAGCGCCGCGTTTCACAAGTGACCCAACGTTTCCTCTGGGTACTCCAGCTCCCACAGGCGCTTCAGATGCTTGCCCTTAACGTCACGCGGCGCTCCGAAGCCCGTCATGCCCCGCTGACTGTCGCCCTTGTTCCAGCCCGCCTGACTCGGTATAATCGACTCGCTCTTCTTCACTTCCTCGAACGGCAATTCGCCCGCCTCGGCGATGTATGTGACGTCGCGAGGCGTGCCGAATCCCGTCATGCCCACTTGACTAGCAAACTGATTGCTGCCCATCTGTTCAAGAAAAAAGTGGGAAGTTCGGGAAACAAAAAACCAAGATAAATCAATTTTGATTTCTAACCAGATCGGTCAATCGATAATCGACCGATTAAAATTGTCATTGATCCAAAGAACTAAGATCGGAAGAAAAAAGTGCCGCGCTTGAACGCGAGACAACCATGTGGGGGAAAAAAAGGGGTCTGGATTAGACATTCACATGAGGGGTTGGGGTGAGGCTGACGCGAAGGAATTATCGTCTTTTTGGTTGAATAGCATTTATGTAGCATACAGTTAAAGAAAACTCTGCTTTAGATTTAGAAATGTAGAGCAGGCTAACAACTTTCCAAAAATGTATTACGCGTGCTATAATTTCGCTCCCGGGAAGAGAAAACTGTAAAGACGATATATGGTCGTTTTGCCCGCTATTATAGCCTTTTCTAATTTTCTCTACTCGGAGCGAAATTGCAGCATTTTTGGAAAGCTGTTAACAAGCTCTACATTCTTAAATCAAAAACGGACAGTTTCTTCGACTGCACGGCAAATAAACATGATTTAGTAAAGACGATAAATACAAAACGTGCCAGCCCTAAGTTAGGGATATATGGACTCTATAGTCTACTAGACCCCCAGAAACAAAAAACGGAGTATTTCCTGAGAAAAATAAGGCATAATCAAGGTTTAAAACCGATAAATCAAAGATTTTCTTCAAAAGTGCTTAAAATTGACTAGAAACTGTAACGTAACATAGTTTAACGCTATTTTAGCACTTTTTGACGTCATCTCGGCCAAAAACTTCATTATTTGACAAACCAGACAGACCATGCTGCGCGTGTATGGTCTAAACTAGACCGAAAGTGCGTGTTTTTTAAATCTTGACTTTGAGAAGCACCGTGAACTCCAGCAGAGCGCTATTGACCTCTCCCAAAATTTTCAATTTCTTAAAAAACCCCCCATTCAAGTGTGCCGTTTTATGCTTTTTTAGCGATCTTTTGGCTCGAGCGTATTTAAATCGTTTTTCGGCTTTGACCAAATTTTGTTTAATTACCTTAAATTTTCAAAAAAAGTTTTTTGTTCCTGCGCTATAGAAAGAAAAAGAATCAACAGGAACTACGCAATCGTACTCATCCTTTTTAAGCCGAAAAGATAAATTTGTACGCTCCTTTAAAATAGCTGTGCTCCGCATCGACCAAGTACGCGAATACGGGGAAAGCGGGAATGGACTTAAATTAGTCATTTTTATTTAGCCTCAAGCCTACTTTCAAAAGGATATCGGCAAAATTTTGACTAAGAACTATATTTCACGCGAAATTTTATGAAGATCTTGACCTTTTTTGAAATGCGTAACGAATGAGTCGGATTCAAAGTAGGCTGCTGTAAACAGCTATAAGTCGTACTCAAAGAGATTAAAAATCACCGTACATCCCCAGAAACTCATTTAATAAAATTTGAAATTTGTTCAATTCGGAATCGCGATTTTCAATGAAATTGAATCAAGATTTAAAGTAGCGTTCACGCTAATTTATCAATCGTACCAGCTTTTCAATGCCATTTTAGTCCATCGGGTTTCACTCCGACTGACCCGGACTAGCTACGCTGCGCACCTGCGCGCCATCGCGAGCTGTTCCGTTAATCGTACCTGACTCGGCACTAGTCCCTGGCTCTCCTGCTTTTGTCGACTGGTCAACGGATTGAGGGTTTCGAGCCGGAACGCCCCGATGGCCGTCATGCCCTGTTGACTGGCGAATCGATTGGTGCCCATTTGCAATGGTATAGTCGTTTGATCGGGATGGTCGATGTTTTGATCGGGATGCTTAGTGTCCAGCATCTTGGTGGTCTCGCGGCGAGCAGTTCCGAAGCCCGTCATGCCCTTTTGACTGGCGAACCGATTCGTGCCGCTTTGCAAAATGATCGAACTCTGATCCGGATGCTCGACGTCGTTCTCCGGATGTTTTGTGTCGAGCATTTTGGTCGTTTCGCGACGCGACGTGCCGAAGCCCGTCATACCGCGTTGCGACGCGTACCGATTTGTGCCTGTAAAAAAATTGACAAGATAATTCCTTAAAATTATTAATTAATATCTGGATTTCCCTAATTTTTTAGTTGAACGAGCCAATATATCGGTTTTGGATCGATCTTCGCTTTGTTTCGGACAAATACTCGTATTTCTTCAAATTATATAGTTTTAAGTCATTTCCGCATTCGTATTTTTACATAATTTTAATGTGTTGCATTATTACATTTAAACCTCAATCGTAAGATTACATCAGTAAAAAATTGATTCTTAATCTAAATTATTAATTACAGGTTTTTAATCCTTTTTTCGGTATTTTCTGCTTTATTTTTAATTTGTTCTTGCAATCTACAACTATCGGAATAATTCCGTAAAAATACTGTCGGCTACATACTGTAGAGTCGAGTATTTTTTAAGCCAAGTACATCATTCGTAATACCATCATCTAAGTCGTTATACGTAACTCAATCCGTCCGATCTCATAGACCGGGCTTAACCCTCTGACAGGCCACACTGCGCTCCTAAACCTTTTTCTCATATCATAAATGGCAAAAACTAAATTAAAATGGAATGGAATAAATTATAATAAAACAAAAAAGCGAAATAAATACCGCTTTGTAATCGCACAATGCCGTCGGTGAGCCGTTCTTTCTCCTCCGACACCGGCTGCAAATCGCCCGGCAACACGTTCACTTTGTCCGATTCGCGGCACACGTCCCGTCCGGTGCCGAAGCCAACCATACCGCGCTGCGTCGCGTACCGATTCGTACCACTTTGGGGCCTCACCTTACATTTCATATATACATTTTCGTATCATTATGCGTCTCAAACTTATTACGAAATAATGACGAAAACAAAATCAATGATTAATTTATAAAATGACATAAAATATAATTCGATATAAAGTAATAAAAAAGATTTAAATGAGATAAAATTTTTATCAATAAACTTCCTTCTAATTGTTATAAAAAGATGAAAAATTCTAATTTAAATTTTAAGTATTTAATTAAATCTTCTTCCAATAATGAAACAGATAAATATTCAATAATTAATGAGTAAATGAATATAATTAATAAGAAGTAAACTATCAAGATTATCGAATAAGTAATACGAGGCAATAATAAATTTAGTGGACTACCATAACTCACTACAGTCTGCTCCATTCCAAACGGCCCATTTTTGCTATACGGCTTATTACCGTAGCGGAATATTTTACGGGTTAGGTTGTTGCGGCAGTCAGTTAGACGCGTCGCGTGTTAAGTAAAACGCAATAAACATCAATAAGGAGAATTTTAATCAATAATCTATTACGGAAGCATAGTTAAAATTGACGTTTGTGCGGTGAAACTTCATTACAGTAATAAGACCATAGCGGAAAATGGGCCGTTTGGCATGGAACAGACTATTATAATCGTATTATCACGTTCGTTATACGCTATGATTCGTAAATTATAAAGAATAGGAAATCGTAAACTGATAAAGTCGGAAGGCAATAAAAATAATGATCGCTAGTCAAGAAAAATTGAGAAATTTCTTAATTTTAGCTCGATATTTACAATACACCCGTACAACGACTTTTACGGTATAAGCGAAGCCGACGTTTTACCTCTAAGTCGGCGAGCCGCGCGATTTCCTCCGGAATCAAGGCCAAATTCTCGGCATTGATTCTTGTGCTGGTATTACGCGGCGTACCAAAGCCGGTCATTCCGCGTTGACTGGCGAACTTGTTCGTTCCTAAATGTCATATTTAAATATTTTGTCAAAAGATCTGAAAATTATGCGCGAGATCAGAAAAAAGTAAAATTATCAAATGCGAAGGGACAGAATTAAAACATAATGTTTAAAAAAAGAATCTATGAAAGGAGGCCGATTAATCAGTCATATTATTGGCTTGAATTATAATTTTTTGTAAGTAGTACGTTCCGAAATAGAATGTGAAAATATATCAGAAGCGACCCCAATTTTTTTCGACAATTTCCTAGAGATTCGAATAAAGGCAATCTTTTTGCGATACTTTTACTTTTCACCGCCTGACTTCGCTACGCATCAACAGAAAACGAAAAACATCCTTTTTCCAGCAAACTCCGCTATTTTGTAAAAAAAATCGAAAAATTGATATTGGTCTTGTACCTATCTACATTGATTTCGGTCAGATTTTTCGAAAATAATCAATTTTCATGCAAATTTCCCGATCGAACTGACCATTTTGCAGCGGTATTATGCCATCGGTTTGTCTCAATTGGTCGAGCGACCAGCGCCCGAGTCTTTTGCCGCCCCCGCCCTGCTGCGTCGCGAACGGCGGTTGCGCCGGCGTCGCCTGCGGCGTTTGTGGCGGCGGTTGTTGAGCCGCCTGCGGCGGCGCTTGCGGCACCGACCGCTTTTGCGCCGGTACTTGACCCGCCGACGGCTTTCTCAGGACCACCCGGCGCTTGCGGCTACAATAATGATGTTTGTAAAATTTTAACTTTGAACTGAGTACAATTTAGACAAAAGTAAAACTATCGTACCTTAATCGATTAATAGTAGGCATTAAAATAATTCGACATTGATTGTAAAACCGTCTAAGCCACTATACGAGTATATAATCCGATTGCTATTAAGTGCTTAGATTAATTCATCGTCGATTTAGTATCAGAAATAAAAGAAAAGTTAAGGTAAATATCGAAGGATATCTTTAATACCATGTGATGCAGTAAGCGATAGACTGCATTGCTAATTTTTAGCACAATGCGAATGGAATAGAAAAACGGCATAAAACATTGAATTATTTAAATTTTCGTAGACTAAACGCATTAAGATCGAAAAATTATCAGAAATATAAATTAAGAAACGTATTAAAATAAATCAAGTCAAACAATAATTTGCGCTAAATTAATCACTACAGAACCTAATGACTAATGTGGTCAACTTTTTAATTTAAGTTCTAACGTTTATTTATCTCGGACAATAGTGCTAACAAGTGGAGCGTTGTTATGATGAAAAATTTGATCGTAGGAATGCGAAGCAATGATTTACATAGCATATACTGAAATTATTTACCATTGCAAACACCAATCTTTAGTACAGAAACAGATTGTAATAAGTACAACTTCAAAAGTTAAGCAGCAGTATTTAAATGAGTAAGATATTGAATTTAATCGCAACCCCAAATTACATTACATAATTTTTGAAATGTATGAAATTTGTCTTTACAAAACCTGTTTATTCTTATAGTCTATTTTTTAATTTGGAGCATGAAATCGCGCAATAAGCAAATGCCTTATTATCCTAATACCCGATTTCTCATTGCGCGTCGGAGTAGGGAGCGACCCGAGTCGTCTATCGAGTAGTTAAAAATAGAGTTACAGTAATAGGCACGTTTTATTACCAATCGTTTTCATGCACTAGCATAAAAAACGGACCAGAGTTTTCTACATTGATAAGATCATAATTTCTTCTTTGATAATGAGGATAGAATCTATAATCCTTTACACTAACCACTTTTATATTTAAACCGCACAAAATCGACATATTACTTTAAGATTATTTTCGGCAATTTTATTTTCTATTGACGAAATTGGATCAAACAATATCTGTTTTTGCTATAATGCTTAATTGATTATTACTGTCAAAGTCGCAATTTTTTGAAAAATCTCGCGCCGTTGTAGCGATTTTGGGATGAATCTACACATTTTAAGTCATATAGTGCGACTAGATACGGAAAATGTATAATTTTTTTAAAAATTTGACAATGTTGTTAATCTGAAGAACAGCTCAGACATTATTTTATCGATCTGAGGATGTAGAAATTTTCTCATTTCAATCTCTTTCCACCGGGGCTGCGTTTCAAATAAGCCCGATTCGAAGATTCACTGTTTTTTCTTATTGAAAATAATTCGAGTCAAAGATATGCGAAACTAAGTTCACTAATTCACTAAGACTCCTTTTTCTGAAACAAATTTTCGACTTAAACATTATTTGCTTAGATTTTTTAGAACACGTTATTTTTAATTTTATTTCAAATTTAATCTGTTTTTTAACTAAGTTGTTATTACTTTGAATTTTGATTCTGACATTGGTTTAAATTTTCGATTTTTCATTTATATTTTCATTCATTCCGGATAAAAATATTTAGATAAGTATTTATTACCTGTCCAGCCGGCTGCTGAGCCGGTTGTTGTCCCGGCTGCACTACGTTTCCGGCCGGTTCAGCTTCGCCTCCTTTGCTCCAGGGCAATTTCATGATCGTGTTGCGGCTAGGGCGAAGATCTCTTGGAAAACGGCGACGCTTTATGGGTTGAACGGTACTTTTTCTGCGAAAATGGGCACAGAATTTAATTGACTTCTATTTCCACCGAAATTTCGTGTTTATTCGATAAAACGAGTTGCGATGTTGTGGAATTCGCCGACGATGTAAAATAATTAATTTTTGCAATTAAGGCGCCTATAAAAATACGCTATTGAGGAGCTACGGAATTCGTCACCGGGCTAAACGAAAAATAAGAGACAAAAGAAGATCTAAAATGCAACGATAGAAAGTAAGACTAGTACCTACTACTATATGAATTGATTAGCTAGAAAAAAAGAGGTAGGTTTGTCATCGAGCGAAGTTTAAGACCGAAATTGAAAAGTGGGCCTCATCGTCCGAAAGGGCTAAAATAGCATTAAAATATCGTTAGCCTCAAAGCGCAAGAAAATCGACTAATGAAACGAAACTTCGGATAATATAAGATTGAGAGTTAAATATTCAGTCGCATTTTCGGGGATCATCGCCGCATTTCGTCAACTCGATGCGCGCTAGCAATTTTGTCCGATTTTGGCAATTCTCATCACCCGAATGTAACATTGAAAATGCTAATAACGCATGGGCTATATAAGTAAATGATAAACAAGCCGTATGAGGTTGCTGAGGTTCCAAAAACACAGCCCCATAACAAGCCGGTCGCCTCCGGGCCAACGAACGTTGAGGTTAGTCGAGTTGCGAAGTTTGCTACGCATTGCATCGCTAGAAGGTGACACCATTCGAATAGGTAGTCGGATTGAAGCGTGAAATGTGCGGGCCAACTTTCTAGCCCTTCTAGCTTACGCAATAACCGAGTTAACGCATTCGAATCCAGCGAAATCTATTATATAACGTTAAAGGAATTCGCACGTATTCTGAAGCTAAGACGAAATTTTGAGCATTTCTCGCGCGTTGCGCGTACTACGTTATAATGCCTGCTCGCGTACTGGAAAAATATGGGGAAATTTTCGGGCTTCCGTTCTAGGTTTTACTTTCTTTCGAGCGCGAAAAAAATGAAAAGTTAGTTATAGGGTTATTATGCAGATATTTTTCTACTAGCGAAATGTCAAAAATATGCGTACGTACGCGTAACGAATGTTCGTTGTTCTCAATTTGCGTCATTTGCGCATCATTGGTTGTGAAGCCGGGGCCTTACTTAGATATTCCTTCCCTCCACTCGGCTGAAAAGTTTTGAATATATTTAGTATTCATACGGAGGACCGGAAAAATAATCAGATTCTTTTTTCTAGAAAAATAGAGCGGTCGCGTGTTCCTACGTTTTTCGAAATGATAATTAATTCCGCTTCTTAATGGAGCGAGCGCCGTACCTAGCTGATGGGAGGATGACATAGTGTCCTTGCGCCTTAACTTTTACGGCAAAAATTATCTGCGGCGAAATTTGGGCAAGCGTAGTTTGTTTTTTGCTGAATTCGAAAAGCGCAATTTCGAGCATAGGCCCGAGAAAATTTCTGGGTGAATGATTTCGACGCATTATCACTACTGCCCATTATCCCTGCTGAACTTAATTGAGGATTTTAAGCAATAATATCTTATCACCATTGCCCGAGCTAAGCAAAAACATTTCTTGGCGACGTGGCATATATTTCTAAATAAGAATACGACTCTGAATCGAATAGATGAGTAAAAGACAAATCTCAAAACAGAATCAAATCGAAAATCGAATCGAATCAATTAACAAATAAACGCCGATAAACTTCAAAACTTTGATGCTAACGTGAAGATTACAAATAGCCATTGGAATGGGCGAGCGGATATTTCAAACAACAAATAAATTGTCCCTTGTTGAAGCATTGAAGAATTTCTCGATCGACGTTATCAAATACGAGATCAAATATGTTAGCCCTAGAATCTCATTCCTGAACTAGGTTTCCTCAGTTCCAAGCAATTTTGTGTTAAATGTCAAGAATTGGGGTTTTTGCATATTCGTGATTTTTTAACCTTTGAAACTTTTCTAACCTAAAAACGCGCAGTGCGCTTCCAGGTTTTAAGTTGAATATTTAACATTTTAGGTAAGTAGCACCTGAAATACAAATATCATATAGGTACTAAGCTAGCAACGCGGAGCGTGGTCGCCCTGGGGCTCGGTCAGTCTGCGAGGGAGGCATTTAGTGCGATTTTGGACCGAAATTATCTCAAAAACAGGCATAAATGCTAAATAGAGTTGATACTGCATTGTTTCCACAGTTATTCTGATCGATTTCAAGTACTTTTGAAAAGAATTCTCGGTTTCCTTCTCTTTTAGCGGTTCATTTTGCCTCTTTTTCCTACTTAATTTCCCAAGTTCTCACATTGTGGGAGGTTCAACCAGGCCTCACCTCGTTCGCGTGTCTGCTCGTAAGCTCATGTGGGCGTGGGCTTGTTTCACTCAGCTCCATAGAAATGATCGTTTCTTTCTCGAAATATCACTGTGCGCCTTATAGTATGATGCGCGTTCATGTTATGTTTATTAGATACAATTCATTAATTTCAATACCGTATTTATTATAACAAATTAGGGAACAACTCGATTTGATTTCGGAAAACTGGGAGAAATTCAATAAAAATTAATGATATTGGAAAATTTTATTATAAATTTGAGTTTTTTGAGACTGCAGAAAGAAGAGTTATTATGATTATACAAGGCTTATACATGTCTTGGATAGAGCTCTTTAAAACACACGTATTTATTGGCTCTATGCTCATATAAAAATTCGTAGAGTTATCAGGATTTAAAGGCCTTAATTTGCGCGTTTTTATGTGTATATTGTAGAAAAATATTATTTCAATCAGTAATTTTTGTTGCTGTAAAATTTAGGGAATTATTAACTCGAGAATCACAAATTAATCTTAGGTTGAAAAGAACATGGCTTGTTCGTCATAGAGGACGGAATAGATGGTTAGTGGTCTTCTTCTATTGGCTAAAAATAACAAAAAATTAATTAAAATATCCTTAGACGCAATTTGTTGCCCGAAATTCAGAGGTCGGAGTAAATAGCTTAAGCCTTGGAGGAAAACGACCGACATTAAATAGGGATTCTCATTTCATTGATAAATTCACCAGTGGCGGATCCAGGATTTTCCTAAGGGGGGCGGTACCCCTAAGGAGGGGACGGAACCCCGACTTGGGCGGAAAAATTAGCCGTTTCAACCCGAAAATCGCTCAAAATCGCTCCAAAATCCTTAATTTTGCGCACTATTTTCGACCTATGGGGGGAAGGAGGGCGGCCGCCCCCCGCCCCCCTAAATCCACCCCTGAAATTAACCATACGTGTTATCGAAACGTTTCTGCGGAATATTGCACTTGCTTTATGCAGATAAATTTTTCCAGACTATCAAAGAAAAATGCTTCGACGGAAAAAAGGACGAATGTACTTGGAGTTGCGGATTATTGAAGATATAAAAGGAGGGGAATAGTAAAAAGTCACCTATGCGCTCGAAAAACTCGTAAGAATCTGATAAAAATCATGATTTCTCTAAGCAACACAAAAATCGAAGTATAATCTGCGGCCTACAGATCGTAGTTGTGGCCACAAGTTGGCGTATGGGATTTTTAGGGGAGTTGCACTGCCAGAAGATGGAAAAACCCGCAAATTATTGAAGGCCCCCAGAATTATATTTTTAGTAACATTTTTGGTGATTTAATCCAACCAGACCCCAACATTTTCTTGCTACCCATGTACGGTTGTGGCCTCAGTTTGAGAAATAAATAACACAATACTTTATTTCTTAAACATCAAACTGTCAATACTCTAGGTAAAGAAAACGACAAATCATTCTGCTTCCTAACCTTACCTGAATTGAAGTCCGAACAACCGCTGTTACAAGTGTATTGAAGAGCTGTAGGGCGCTAAAGATGCGCAAACAGATTAGCACCAAGAAATTTAGGAAATTTAGGACACGCGGCGCAAGAAGAATGAGCGAGATAACCGTGCAGAAAAATAGTGCACCTAGCTACAGTGCCGCTCAAAAATTTAAGGCCACTCTGACTGATAACTCCAAAATCCATTGGGTTTTAAAATCACTTTTGACTGTGAAATTAAAAGGCCTAAATTTCACTTTGAAAAAGTTTCTAGATCAGTTTTCTCCGCTGATTTCAAGAAGTTTAGTCATTCGGAATTTTGTCAACTACTAGCTGATTTATTACGGGTTAATTCCGCTCCATTTTGTTGGTCTTTTGATCAAAAATCGAGTCTATGTTTTAGGATACTAAACTATTCCAAAGAGTGATAGCTGAATGTTTCAATATAATTTAATGTGTCACACAAAACAAACATAAGAAACACAAACAGTTCGATTCCTTTACTGATCTTTCTCGAACCGGGGCGGTCCTCTAAATTGGCCACTAAAGAACTAAGTGGTCTAAAGCGAACTTCTTTAAAAATTGACGTCTGACCGCTCCTGACATTCAGGGTGAATTGTCTATTGATTGGGGACCATTGGTTTTGAGGCAGACAATTGGTCAGTATCTTGGCCGTATAATTGGATCGTCATAAAGTTCTTATGCGATCGAGTTTAACAGAAAAAACGGATTGATTTTTGCTCGAAATTTCGTTCGTTGGACTTTGCTCGATTGTTCAAAGGTTTCACTTTGAAATTAAGGGTTTTTGTCCGCAGACGTTCACAAATATAAAATGTCAAATGCATGACCGGAAGCGTCAAACACAGAAGAGAATGCAGTGTTTTGGTCTCGAGTCCATTCGGAGCCATGATTTTCTGATTTAATTTTATTTCCTTCCAACCCAAAATTTACAACCACTTCATATATTTGTTTAACTAAGGAGCACTTGGTTCCTTCTTTGGTGACTGTCTCAGAAAAAAGATCAAAGACATTTTTTACCAGAAGGGTGATGATTGATCAAAAATACAACGCAAAAACCACTGTAGCATATTTTGTGGGCAGGGATTGCCTTTATTATCCTGACCCCTACAGTCCCAGGAACTCAATCTAATAAAAAACATTTGGTGAATTATGCAAGGAAAACTTCAGGAACGTAATTCCCAAGCGCATTTTACGAGCAAAAATAATTTAAAATGAAGAAAATCTTGGGTTCAATCCCAAAAAATGCGTCAAATTGATCAATTCGTTAACACTTTGTATACAAGCATTAATTCAAGCTGAAGGCCATCGTATTTCCTTCTAGTCGATTCTTTTTTGTTGACTTTCAATTGATGATACTTCTTATCTATCGTTCTGTTCAATTTTGAAACTCGCGAACAATAATGAGTTAAAAATTTACGATTAAAACAGACACTGCGTTAAAACCGTGGATGGCCTTAAACTTTTGAGCGGCACTGTCCTTAATCTTATCACGCTATCATAACATGTCTTACTGCACAGCCATAATAAACAGTATGATACGATTGTCATAATTCACCTATTGAGCCTTTTAACTTAATCTCGATTAAATATTGCAATGAAAATGTGGCACTGATCTCAAGCTAAATCGGCTACTTTACACAGGCCAAGGTTTCCTTCCAAGCTCTTCACCAAACACAATTGAAAAGTATTTTGAGAGGACGCCTTCTTTTTTCAGAGGCCGCAGAATGTACTTCGATTTTTTGTTGCTTTAGCAGATTTTTATGATTTTTTTGAGCGCATAGGTGACTTGTTCCTAGTCCCCTCCATTTATGTCTTTAATAATCCGCAATTCCAAGTACATACGTCCTTTTTGTTCCATCGGTGCATTTTTCTTCGCTAGCACCCTACTTTTAATTAGCATGATTTGAGTAAATCAGCCAATAAACACATACGAGTAAGATGCCACAATAGTTACAGCAGTCCAAGAACGCAGAAAACAATAATGTTTTGAACATCAGCATTATATTTTTAAGCATAATCACTTTTTACCTTATCAAAACGGATCAAATGTTTTCAGCGTAAACATTACGCAACTAATGAGTGTAAAGAACACTTACAGTCAGATTCATAACCCTGACGTTACATGGAACATTTTGAAAAAATTAAGCTTTTGCAACGCTTTAGAAGTAAAATTAATTTCAGTGTAAACTTAGCATGACTGTGGGATGCAAAGGACGCATGCAGCCAGATTCGTAATCCTGGACTTACGGAACATATTTCGAAAAAAATTTACGTTTTGCAATGCTTTGGAAAGTAAAATAAATTTGTAGTGTAAACTTTTCATATCAACAATAATTGAATAGTATAAACTTTACAATATACAGGGTGTAGATAAAACTAACAGTCAAATTCGCAATTTTGACTTTGCATAGAATTTTTAAAAAGAAGCTTTTGCAACACTCTAGAAGTAAACTTAATTTTCAGTATAAAGTTTAGACAGCCGCCGAGTGCAAATAAGATCTAAGTCGGACTCGTAATTCTCATATCACTCTTATGTTACGATCAATATGTATGGAAAAATTGACTCTTCACAATGGTCTAAAAGACAAATGAATGTTACATAGAAAACTACTTCACACCACTGTTCAGTGTAAACAAATGCGCCCAACTTACGTATGACCCTTGATTCTTGGTACATTTTTAAACTTGTGATCATGTCCAGACTCATAACAGGAGAAGTTGACAGAAAACAACATGACATAAACACGTTTAACACCCCCGATTTTTGACTTTACACCTCCCGAAAAGCTCAATATTTATGATAAATAAATACAATTTACTGTGACACGTACCCCTTAGAAAGTTCTTCATTTTTATTCTATTCGTCCTATCCCGACTTCTAAACGGAGAGAAAGCCGACCAAAAAAGGGACTAAATCGTATTTTTTCACTATCCCTCACATTGTAAACTTTAAAAATCTGAACCTAACTCCCCATTGAGTGTGAAGGAATTCGGCTTCAGGCCGGTTTGTAACATTCGAATTGTAGTACGTTCGTGTGCGAAAAACTTCTGTTCAACATCCGATTTGAGATATTGACCAATCAAAAAAGGGAAAAGGAACGTGTTATTTCGTTCAATAGTTACACCTAATTTCGAATTTTACACCTCCAGAAATAACTCAATATTGAGTTATTTAAGACGCGGTTTACTGCAACGAGTAGCCCTTTGAATGTACTTTATTTTTATAATATTCAACTTGTCCTGAATTACAACTGAAAACGTTAGTGGAAAAATCTGTGACAAAACCCGATTTTTATGCTATCTACTAGAGTGTAAACTTTAAACCCCTGGATGCAACTTCGTATTTAGTGTAAAAAAGTTTGCAGATACGCCGAAGGTAGCCTCTAGGTCCTAGTACATTTCTATCAGAAAAAATTTTTTGGGACTCACATCCGGAGTTGTTGGCAGACCGAAAAAAGTAAAAAACGCTAACAAAATCTGTCTTTACACTAGCATTTTTTGCGCTCTTTACACTCCCTCTCGAGAACTAATGCGAATTTCAGAAAACAAAAAATTGACGTTCTACGTAATTTGATTCTCTACAAGTCTTAAACATCAAATTATATACGGCATTTACACTGAGTTGTGTACAACGTGGCTAAAAAACCATCAAAAGTTGCTATATGTTATAACGTTACGCAAAAACTTTACACACTCATTACAAACTTAATATTCATTGTAAAGAAAAATTAAAAACGCCCACATCGAATTTTTCATTATCTGTCTTTTTTAAAAAGTGCTCATCACAGATGTGCCCGCTCCGTTATAGCTGAAGGAGTGCACAGTGTGTTAGGGGTGTCCAAGTATAATATGGTACGTGCCAACTATGACGATGATTAGCTCAAAATTAAAAAAATGCTTAGAAAGCGAATCTTTTTGTTACTAGACCCATTTATTTAATGCACTTGAAACTAATCATTCCTGAAAAGAAGGAATTGACGGGCTACACTTTCACACAATTAACGCTCAGAGCGTTTGAGATCAGGAAGGAGCATTTATAGACGAAGTTGTGTAAAAATTAAAACAAATTTCAAATTGCCATGCACAAACCGCTGGCAATGGCAGCTGGCCAGAATTTTTGGCGCGGTTCAAACAAAGACATGTTTATCTATGAAGTGCAGCTAATCCTGAAGTTTTATGTTCACATTACCTAAGTTATGACCAATTAAATCGGAATGCAGCCTCTTTTGTGGGTCACCCTGTATCATAGGCAGAGGCGTAGCCAGGATTTTGGTACGGGGGACGCATAGACAAAAATTTTTCAAGACTAATTAAGAATTGAATGCTAGTAACGTTATCTGTGTTTTTTGTACAAGGTCCGTTTGTACATGTACAAAGATGGTCCCCATAAGTCTTTGTACATTTTGTATTTGCAAATTTTTGTGTACTATGCTATAGTACAGTAGCGATTTTAGTGTGGTAAAACAGGGTTTTAGATCTTTGGTACTGTATTTTAGCTAAGTTCTTGGTTTCTGACGCTAAAAATTACTAAAAATTGTCTTAAAACGGCGCGAAGCGCGAAAAATTTGACGTTTTTCCATTCTAAATGCAAATTCTGCCATTCAGGACAAAATTTAATTTTAAAAAAATTTAAACAAACAAAATTTACCATATAGGACAAACAATTACTCATTTCGGCGCGAGGCGTCAAAATTTTTTGGGAATTGTACATCTTTTTACAGTTTTTGTCATCCCAAAAAGTTTGTACATTTTGTACACACAAATTTTTGGGTTCTATAATATGGTACAGTAGCGATTTTAGTGTGGTAAAAACAGAGTTGTTCAACTTTTGGTAGTGTATTTTAGCTAATTTCTGGGTCTCTAAGGGCAAAAATCGCTAAGAATCGTCTTAAAACGGCGCGAAACGCCGAAAAGTTTAACATTTCCCCCTTTGAAATGCAATTTCTGCCATTATAATGATATATAGATAGAACACACAATTAATCATTTTGGCGCGTCGTGCCGAAAATTTTCGCGAATTTCAGACCTTTTTTGCAATTTTTGTCTTCTCAAAAATCGTTGTACATGTACAAAGACGGTCCCGAAAAGTCTTTGTACATCGGGAAAAATCTTTGCCGTGGACAAAAAACCACTGAACGGTATGTATGATAAAACTGAGTTTTTCAACCTTTAGTGTTGTAGCCTAGCTAATTTATGGATTTCTCACGATCAAAAATACAAAACGTGTAAAGCGGCGCGAAAAGCCGAAAATTTTTGGAATTTCTACCGTTTTCATTTAGAATTTATGGCCTTTCTATTGACAAGCAGTCCGGAAATCATAAGTGGCGCAAAGTGCCAAGAAGTTTAGTCATTTTTCACCGTCCTTAACATTTTGTAGCTCTGTTAATACTAATAGTCTGACAGCAGAAAATTATCAAATTTGTACAAAACGAATTTGACTGTTCAAGCTTATAACAAGAAAACTGCGAATTACTAACTTTGTCTGAAGATACTTCGAGTGATTCAGGCTTTTAAATGCAATGCTGGAGCATTGCAAAAAGAAAGAACAGTAACTGGCGGCGCTATGCGCCGGAAAATTTTGACGTTTTTTGCACTTTAAACTCAATTTTTACTGCTTAAATCATACAAAATAGAAAAATTAATGCCGGCACGAAACGCCGGAAATTTTTAGAAATTCCTAACCCTTTTACCTGGCTTGTTATCCCTAAAATCTCGTTGCACATGTACAACGAGATTTTACGGCTCGCGGGTGTCTGCGAATAGCGCGCTCAAGCGTTCCCAGCGGGGTCTGGGGCAGAGTCCCGGAAAATTTTGTAAAACAATCATTTTAATGTTGAATAGTAACGTTAAAATTTTCGCAAAATCGGCGAAATCTCGGTTCTGAATCAAGCAAGCCAAAAACACTTAAAATGATGAACTTCGTTGCACAAAACTTATGATCTGAAATGCATTTTTCGACCTCTGCTAATTGCATATTGTCGCAGAAACGGGTCGTTGCAAGATAGAAAATGACCAATGAAGATTGTCTTACTGTTTCAGGCCTCTGTAGCCCTTATACAAAATGCGGCTCAGAAGACAGGAAATGCGCAAAAACATATGAAAATTTCGTCATTCATTTCATTTAAAATAGGATTATGTGTCCTTGTAAAGAAAGACAAACAGAGCAAAGAATAGATAAACTGGTACACAAAAGACAAACAAAGCAGAGAATAGACGAACTGGTACACAATCATGTTCGCACGTGTTCTATTATGCTCCAACAAGCTTGCGCAATTTCACTCAACGAACAAATAGCGCATTAAATAACTAAAGTGATGTGAAGTGCTGGATTATTTTAGCTGATTCAAGCTGTTAAATTCATTGGATCTGTATAGCAATAAATAATATGACTCGGCGCGAAGCGCCGAAAAATTTTGACGTTTTTGCCTAACTCAGTTTTCTGGACACACATTATTGCAACAGAAAAATCAACAATATTTCTGACCAATTTTGGGGGGGCATGTGCCCCCAATGCTCCCCCTGGCTACGCCTATGATCATAGGTAGCGCGTTAACGCGTACCTACCTATAGTTTTTTAACCTAGTGCATTAATTGGCTCGGCAAACCATTTTCCTTACCACCCAAATCCTTCATCGCTCAACACGCCATATCAATGAAAAACATTGATACCAACTCCGTCGAGTAAGGGAAAAATTGAGAGCTACAGTATTAAGGATATCAGTTTTCCGAGCGAATCCATGCACTAGGTTAGAAACAGGCTATTTCATAGGTAGCGCTTTAGCGCGTCCTGTAATATACTTAGGTACTCCTAAAAACTGACCTCCCTAGATCTGTGACGAGACACACCTGGGGGTGTGGCTTTTTAAAAAATAGATAGTAAAAAAATTCGTTGCACATGTTTTTTGTTTTTTTACTACTACCCAGTGTGTAAGGAGCGTGTAAAGTCTTACTGTTTTTATAACATATAGTTCTCTAAAATTTTGTTTGGACGCTCAACTAATAGCTTTTTATTTTTTTGAAATATGACGTAGTCCCGAAGTGGCAGTGTGAAGAGTGTAAAGAATCCGAGAGTGATAAACTTATTCCGGCCTCTTTTCGTTTGCCAACAACTCCGGTCATGAGTCACAAGAAACTATTTCGGATAGAAATGTGTTACGGCTTAAGGGCTACTTTCTGTTTTCCAGCAAACTTTTGTACACTCAATACGGAGTTAGATCTAGGGGTTTAAACTTTACACTCTAGTGATTTATGTAAAATTATATTTTGTCTAAGATTTCTCTGCCAATTTTTCCGAGTCAAAACAAATTGAATGAAATAGAAATAAAGTACCTTATAAGGGCTATATGTCGCTGCATACCGCGTTTAAAAAACGCAATATTGAGTTATTTAATGGAAGTGTGAAATTCCTAATTTGGGGTGTAAAATTGGGCGAAAAAACACGTTCTTTCCTATTTTGAATCTAAAATATTTAGCGGAATAGCAGTTCTCCATAGACAGACGTACAACGATTTAAAGGCTTCAAACTGACCCAAACCGAATTTCTTAACACTCAATAGCTTCAGATTTTTAAAGTTTACAATGTGGTGGATTGTGGAAAATAAATTTTTGTTTCTTTTGTGTTCGCAATTTTCTATGTTTAGAAGTCGGGATAGGTCGAATAGAATAAAAATAATGTACTGTGTAAGGGGTACATGACACAGGAAATTGCGTTTATTTACATCAGTATTTTGCTTTCTCGGGAGGTGTTCAGTGAAAAATTGGGTGTGTCAAAGGTGACTCTATCTTGTTTTTTTCTGTTTTTTTCTGCCAACTTCTCTAGTTATGAGTCTGGATATAATATCAAAACTAAAAATGTACCAGGAATCAAACATGATACGTCAGTTGGGCGCGCTTGTTTACAATTAACAGTGGTGTAAAGCGGTTTACATTTATTGCTTATTTATCTTCAAATCATTATGAAGACTTAATTTTTTATAAATGTTAATCGTGATATCAGATTAACATCAGAATTACGAATCCGACTAAAATTTTCTTTACACTCTGTGGTTGTGTAAAGTGTACACTGCAAATTAACTTTAATTTTAGAGCCTTGCGGAAGCTTAATTTTCGTGTAATAGTATCCCAAATATAAAAATCTGGGATGTAGAGACAGATTTTGCTTACATTTTTGTCTTCTTTATGTCTGTCAACAACTCCGATTATGAGTTGCCAAAAACTTTCGGATAGAAAAGTTACTACATTTGAACGACCACACGTAGAACTTTATCGCCTTTGTATAAAGTCAATATGGAGTTAGTTCTGGCTGTTTAAAGTTTACACTCTGCTCTTGGGCGAAAAAACACGTTTTTATATAATTTTAATTTGTCAAATTCTGTCAAAAATCGGAACATGCAAAGTACTCTCCTAGTAAAGCACGTCTTAAACATCACACATCGCACTTAAAGGCGTTTCTTTGAAACTGAACACAAAGTTAGAGCTGGAGGTGCAAAGTTTAAACTCTGGAGTAAAAAACATGCTTTTTGCCCGTTTTTTGTGATTCAAGTTCTCCGGGTACAAATCAGGTTATGCAGACTGTTCTAAAAATAGAATACGTACGAGCGGTTCCATACCGTACTTGATCGCCTGCATACCTGGGCGTGGGGGATTTGGGGTATGCACCTCCCAGAAACCAGAATACCCCCCTAGAAACCAAAATACCGCCTCAGAATTCAATATTTAAAATTTTGTGTTTTTTTCGCAATGTTTCGATGACAATGGATAGTACTCGATGAGAAACGTTGAAAAATTGTGTTTTTTCGCCATACCAACAATTTTTAGGCCATTTTTTGACCTTTGAAAAAATTTTTATCTCTACAGAACTTTGGTATCGTCCACCTATGGTCGCGTGTCTCTACACTCAATACCAAGTTATTTTTGGAGGCGTTCAGTGCGAACTCTTAGGTTAAAAAATTTGTATGCAATTATATTGTCCGTTAACTTCTCCAATTATGAACTGGGGTGATCGAACTAATGTAAAAACAAAGAACGCGATGAAGATTGCACATCGAAGTTTGACGCAATTCTTTACACTTAATATTTAGTTAGTCCTGGAAGTGTAAGGTAATAATTGTGCTTTAAAAAGACGTTTCTGCGTCAGTTTTGCCCTTATTTTCTTATGAGCTGGGATATGATTTCAATTTTAATGAAGCTTTACGCCTCAGTGTCAAGCGTTATATAAAAAACTTTAGTTTCTGCTCAATAGACGTGCGAAATAGTTTACACTAAAAATTTATTTTGCTCCCAGAGTGTTGTGGAGGGTCAACCTTTTCAAAATGTTATTCAGATTATAAGGATTACGAATCGAGTTTATACATTCTTTACACATAGCGTTTTTTAAAGTTCACATTGTAGATTAAGACAGAGCATCGCCAAGGATATAGTAGTTTCTAAATTGGCCTCCGAAACCTTAGAACTTGCTCTGTAATATCAGGGTTACGAATGCGATTGTAATTTCTTTACACTTACTAGTTGCGTAAAGTTTACACTGCAGTTTAACTTTAGATTCAAGAGGTTAAACAAACTAAATTTTTTACAAACTGTTCTTCGTAACATTAGAGTTATGAATCTAACTTTATATCTCCTTGATATCAATAATTGTATAAAGTTTACACTGAAAATTAATTTTAATTTCAAAACGTAAAGTTTAATTCCTATTGAAAACTGTTCTCCACAACATCAGAATTATGAGTAGAATTATGCAAAAATTGTCATGTTTGCATCGTGAAAGTTAATATGAAAGAACAATCTCATTTTTTGTGTCCGATTGTTGCATTTCATTTGGAAAGTTAACCGTATCAGTTTACTGATTAATTTATTCGAATTATGCTAATGAAAAGTAGGTTACTAGCATAGAAATTCTCCGATGAAATAAGAAGAACGAATACAACTGCGGATTATTAAAGATATAAAAGGATAGGGCAAAGAAAAGTCACCTATGCGCGCAAAATAAGCGTGACAATCTGATAAAAAATCGGTGATGTCTCAAGAGTCCAAACAGTCCCACCGTTCCAACAGTCCCATTGTCCCAACAATCCCACCAATAATCCTAACAGTCCCACCGTCCCAACAGTCCACCGTCCCACTAGTCCTAACAGTACCACCGACCTAAGAGTCCCCCCAAAAGTCCCTCCAACTGCTCCACCTCTTTCGCTGTCCTAATTATAGAAGCAGAGACTTGACGGTCTTAGTAGATCAGTCTGAATGCGTTTTTGAGCTAAAATGCTCTCAAAACTGATATACCTAAATGCTAAAATAGCGTAAAACACAGTTTCTGATCATTTTCAAACATGCTTTGCAGAAAATTATTGATATTCGCCCATTTTTAGTCTTCATTTTGCCTTATTTTCTCTAGAATATTTCTGTTTTTTCCGGAGATGTCCCTAAACTATGCACATGCAGGAACTAAAGTATGATTAGATCAATGGCGTATCTAGAATTGTCCTAAGAGGCGGTGCCCCAACTTTTCCAAAAACAGTCAAAAATAGGTCCAAAAATTTGCCCTTTTCTCGCGAAATAGCGTTTTTGGCGTTTTACATTGCGTACTTTTACTAAAAATTACTTTTATATTTTTCGAAAAATTCCAAAATTTTTGAATTTTTGTGCGAAATAATTATTAAATTTCTTTAACTTTAGCGAAAATCTGGCGCAAAGCGTCGGTAAATCTGTGAAATTTAGGCTGATCGACGTTTAGAAACTTGATTTATTGCTTGATTTCCTGCATTTGTAGCCTTTGACGCGGAACCTCGAAAGTTTTTGTTAGGAAATATATAAGTACTATGCTAAAATAGCTGTTTCTGCTGTTACAATTGTTTTAAAACCTATTCCATAGACAAAAAATGGCTTCCAGGTCGCCAAGAAAGAAAATAAGTGTCACTAATTAAGTATTATCCGGTGCGCAGCGCTGGAAAAATTTTAGAAATAATGTTCACAGACGGCCAAAAATCATTGCAAATTACATATCCTTTTTTTATGTCGCCGAATATTTTTGACCAATGGGAAGGGCGGCCGCCCCCCAATCCCTTGAATTTGCCCCTGTGGAGACTCCGTCGGATTATCAGGGCGAGGGCGGTTGTATTCTGTGGGTCTAGCGCCCCTACGCCCATGAGTGATCTAGCCTTGAAAATTCGGCGGACTCTTCAGGATTCCATTTCCGGCGTTTTTTACGATTTTGCCTTATTCTCTCTAATCTGACTTTAGTTCCGCATATGTATATTCCTTAGACATCCCAGGAAAAAATCAGAAATATTCCAGAGAAAATAAGGCAATATGAAGACCAAAAATGGACGAAAATCAATAATTTTCTGCAAATGTGTTTGAAAATGATCAAAAACTGTGTTTTACGCTATTTTAGCATTTAGGTACACCAGTTTTGAGGCCATTTTAGCTCAGAAAAACATGCTGACTGATCCCATCTTTATCGACCGACGCCCACACCGGCAATTCTGTGCTTTTATGATTAGAACAGTGAAAATGTTAGGGCCATTGAGACTATTGATGGGACTGTTGGGGCGGTAGGACTCTTGGGACTAGTGGGACTGTTGCGACGGTGGAACTGTTTGGACTGGTGAGATTGCTGGGACGGTGAGACTGTTGGGATGATGGACTGCTGGGACTATTGGTGAAACTGTAATGAACGGTGGAACTGTTGAGACGGTGGTACTGTTGGGACGATGGGACTGTTGGGATTATTGGTGGGACTGCTGGGACGGTGGGACTTTTGGGACGGTGGGACTTTCGGGACTGGTGGACTCTTGAGACACAACCAAGAAAACAGACTTTCTCTAAAGAATACAAAATCGAAGTATATTCTGCGGCCTAGAGAAGGAACTTGCGCTTCAATTTGAGAAATGAATAGCACAACAGCTTATTCTTTAGCAGAACATGACAAATGATTTTCTTTGCTAACTTTTGAGCAAATGCAATCTGAGCGACTGATATAGCAATTGCATAGAAGTGCGGCAAGGCACTAAACATGCGCAAACGGGCCAGCCTTAAAGCATATAGGACGCGAGATAATAAGATAATAATAATCAGCAAGATAATCATGAAAATAAATGCAACAGTGCTTAATAATACAACGAAAATTTTAATAGCTTATGTAGGACGCAAAACCATCAAAATGCACATCATCATGCAATCATGAATAGGCATGTATTTGGGAAGGAGAAAAAGTTTAGGGCCCCTAAAATGGAAAAATGGGAAATTTTTCCGGGATAATGAGGCTAATTGAAAGCCAAAAAGGGAAAAAATTGTCAATTTTATAAAAAACGCTTATACCAGATCTTCCCTACCCCTCAGACCAGCTGACCTAAGCCGGGTTGTGCTGTGCATTTATCGATCGTGAGACGTGTCTGTAGGCCATAATAAACAGCACATAATGATGCGAATATCATAATTCAACCATCGCGCCATTAACGATTAAGTGAATACTCACCATATATTATCAGAAAAAACGGATATCACAGACTAGATCGGCTGTCTAGTGCACGTCAAAGTTTCCTTCTAATCTCTTCTGTAAAACAGTGAGAAATCTTTTGAATGACAGAACGCGGAATTAGTTTTTCTTAAGATAAGCCCTATTCCGGGAATACTTTTTCTCGTAATAAAACTTATTCTCGTGATAGCTATTCCTGGGTTAAGGGACGGAATAAGCTATCCTGGGAATAGGAAAATTTGGTATGACAGAACGTGACATACGCGAGGAATTGCTGTTCCTGGGATAACTGTATCTATCCTAGGATTAAGTTACGCATTCCATAGGTTTGTGTATAAATTGGATGTCCAACGCATGCTGCATACTGTAGTCACGTACGAATCAGTTTGAAAATATACGACGTAAATACAAACGTGCAGTATTTATGTACACGCGTGCATACGGGTAGAGTATGCATTGATGCATTGACTTAATGGGACCACCGAACATTACCAAATAAACATTTTTATAATTCGGTTGAATAAATGCGGCTTGCTTGCTTCTACGGAAAACGAAAATGAAACATTGACATTAAAATCAAAAAAGTTATGATACTTGCGCATGAAAAAACTACTTTTTTGTGTAAGTAGGTACTCATTTGCGAATCTTGCTGTCAACTTGTTGATTATACAAACTACCTACTGCATTAATTTATTAAATCAGTTCACTGGAGGTGTTAAGTATTGCATGATCGAAAAATCATAAAAAATCACTTTTGTCAAGAGCTCAACAAGAGGAGCCGCAGTCATGAGGCAAACGCGCAACTAGAAACATTTATGTATCTGTTTTGATCGTATTACAAACGAGAGCAGCCATATTAAATTTCTAGATAAAGGGAATCAATTACCAATCAAATTCGAATATTTTAAACTCATTTGGTTCTTTCAAAATAGCATTAAAAACGATTTTTACTACTATATGGCGGAATAAAAGCGACTGTTTTCATTCCCGAGATAACTTATTCCGCCTTCTGTCATGCCGCTTATTTCCGCCGTTTTATCCTGAGGTTAGCGCCTGGATTGGCGCTATTCCGCGATCTGTCATACCAACTTTATTCCGGGAATATCACTGTTTATTCCGTTTTCTCTAATACCAAAATATTTCATTCCGCCCTCGTCTCCCACTGTTTTATCCTGGAATAGAACTATTTCGCATTCTGTAATACGGCCCTGAGAGGACACCTTTTTCAGATTGTGTCCCAACATGGCCACTAGTCCCAACACGGCCACCGTCCCAACACGGCCACCAAAAGTCCCAACACGGCCACCGTCCCAACACGGCCACCATCCCAACACGGTCACCGTCCCAACGGCCACCGTCCCAACACGCCACCGTCCCAACACGGCCACCATCCCAACACGGCCACCGTCCCAACGCGGCCACCGTCCCAACACGGCCACCGTCCCAACGCGGCCACCGTCCCAACACGGCCACCGTCCCAACACGGCCACCGTCCCAACACGGCCACCGTCCCAACATGACCACCGTCCCAACAAAGCCACTGTATCAACAAGGCCACTATCACTGTATTTTAATCAGTTAAGTAGGTATTAATAGTTGATTACAGGAAGGTAATTAGGCATGGATATACATGTGGCAGCAATTAAATGGGTCGGTGCCGAGTGCGCTGCCTAGTTCGAGTGCGCTGCCAAGTCCGAAAGCGCTGCCGAGGTCAGGTGAGCTGCCATAGTCGAGTGCGCTGATAGGGCCGAGTGCGCTGCCAGACAAATATTAACGCTTTGCGTGCGAATTATTTCCGCTGATTACTAAAAAACAATGTTTCTCCAGTAGACTACTAATGTAAACAGTACTTATGTACCTGAGCGCAATTAGGAAGTGTTTTTGTTGTTGCAAAATCAAGGTCAGAAACCGAAAAAACAACAACTTCCTTAAAAAGTGCTTGAAATCAACTACGAATCATTACTTAGTATTTATGCTATTTAGTGGTTTAAGATAATTCCAAGGCAATTTTGGCTCAAAAATCTTCGGCTACCTTCAAATAAATGCGATTCATCTCAAGCTAAAATACTACACTTCTGTTCTGCTGTATAGAGGCACTATTGACCCCAAATCTTTTAATAGTTTGCATTTGTAAGAATAATTTAATTTGAACTTTAAAGAGAGTAAAAAAATCTTCAAACAGCAAGCCGCATCGCTTCATTTCGTTGAGAAGTAATAATTGTGATAGCCTGTTCCATCTTAGTAGCTAGCAATCAACATCCATTTAGAACATCGATGTCTCTTAAAACTCATAGAAGGACAAAGTCCCAAAAATATTGTTAGTAAGAAAAAATGGTTGAAAGCTAACGTTAAAACGTAAAACACATCTTTTGACTCTTCTCATTCCCATTCATCATATCAAAATAAAAACAGTAAAAAAATTAAAATTTGAATTCTGGGCTGCTGTGGATGGGAATGGTTTCTTGACAGTCGGAACCATATGAAGAGATGCACAGCATGGCGGGGGTCAAATATTGAGCTTTTTGGGCTAAAATGGCCTCAAAAACTTATATAAACGCCAATATAGAGTTTATATCAATTTCTGGTACTTTTGAAGAAAGTTTTCAATTTTAATCCACTTTTTGCCTTAATTTTGCCACATTTTTCCCAGAAAATTTTCTCATAGGAAAGAAAAGTCGAGTAGCGTTAAATATAGAATGAAGAGCAAGTGTTACGTGTTTTTTAATTAATTTTCCTACGACTTAACGGTTAATTGAATGTTTTGTGTCACTTATGCACAAGAATCACTCGTTAGCACAAATAATAGTTGCGTACATTTATCTGCATGTACATACCTACTTATCTATGTGCACAAATTCTCAAACGAAAAGTGTTGACGGAAAACGATAATAGATATTATGTAACCATTGTACATCTGCTAAGAGGCTGCCTAAAATAAGGTATTACTATGTATGTAAAGCTTGGGAATTCTGGTGTGTCGGTCTGAAAAAATCCTTTTTTGCTGGAATCAGTTAGCCATTTTGGGGTCTTGATCTTCCTTAAAATCTTCCCAAAAACGCTTATGAATTCCACTGTGATCAATCGTACCTACTCAGACACAAAGCGGTAGGAAAAAGCATAATTGTACAGATGTACCTACTTACGTACTTGCGTAACTACATGCTGTTTATTTGGCAGCGCACTTGGCCCTGTCAGCGCACTCGACTACGGCAGCACACTCGGACCTTGCAGCGCACTCGGACTAGGCAGCGCACCTGGCCCCCAGTCCAATTAAATTGATGACTAAAAGTTAGTTTTTCACATGCATAAAGAATTTTGCATGCAACGAAGCATTGTTCTGCACTATAGTCGGGTTGCACATGATGGGCGCATCGGAAACATTGCATTTTTGTTAATAGTTTCCAAAAGTGGTAGGTAGTCGGCAGTCGGCACATAATTACAAAACAACATACAGCTTTATTCTTATTCTGAGTCTTTATAGGTTGTTTTCAACGCGTTTTCTCATTCTGAGTCGTTTTAGGTTGTTTTCGACGAGTTTGCTTATGCGGAGCCTTTCTAAATTAGTTTTCGACGCGTTTTCTTATTCTGAGTCTTTTTATGTTGTTTTCGCATTTTTTGCTGCAGTTCAGATATGATAGATTACTTTTGCACGTGATCCCTTTGTCTATGTAATTCCAGCGGAGAAGCTTGCTACACAATAGAACAGCCTGTCTAATTTGCCGCCTCGGTGAAGTACAAATCTACGTATCAAAACTTATCACAAATCTACGTATCAAAACTTATCAATTACCTTCCTATACTATTAATACCTACTTACGGATCCACTGATTAGAATAAATTGGTGGTGGTGGCCTTGTCGAGACAGTGGCTTTGTTGGGACGGTGGCCATGTTGGGACAGTGGCCATGCTGGGACGGTGGCCGTGTTGGGACAGTGATCGTGTTGGGAATTTTGGTGGCCGTGTTGGGACTGGTGGCCATGTTGGGACGTTTCCTTTTTTCAGAGGCCGCATAATATACTTCAATTTTTGTGTTGCTTAGACAAAATCTGATTTTTTTAGCAGATTCTCACGCTTTTTGCGAGCATAGGTGACTTTTTCCTAGTCCCCAGGTCCGGCCCGTGCTTAAGTGAGACCTGAGGCGAGAACATTTAAATGAGGCCTTTTTATGAAAATTTTCTCGTTCAATTTTATAATGTACATTCACTCATTTTTACTGTATTTTATTTACGTCACTTAACCGGTGAGACAAAAGCACAATGTTAATATACACTAGAGATGTGCCGGGGCCGCCATTTCTGCCGGAGCTCGGGGCCGGGCTAGCCGGGGCCTAAAGTTGTACATTAAAACATGTCATTGAGATACCGAATCGTGCGAATATGGCGCACTACTTAATGAACAATTGTCTGATTTTCTAAACACCTATTCTACTGTTTCTACATCCATATTTTGAAATATAGTAAGAAGTCATCAATATGAGAAAGATGCAAATAAAAAAGAAAAAAATGAGGAGAAAAATAAATAAGTAAATAAGTAGATAAATAAAACAGCAAATACTAAAAAATAAAAGAGAAAATGTTGAAAAAAGGAAAAAAGAGAAGAAAGAAAGACAGATATAGAGTATTTTACTATTTTATGTATTTTATGTATTTTACTCTACAATGGAGTGCTTCTAATCTTTAAAACACGACTTATTCGCTTTGTCGTAAGTAAACACGCAGGTGAGACTACCGTGGCATGTGTTTTGTAGTTATGCCTTGAACCTACATAGTGTAGGTTGCGCAGATTTGTTTGTTTTGTTGCTTGACCTTTATTATTCTGCTGATTACTAAATGAATTGTTGCACGATTGGTCTGACATATAGTTTCCCAAGGTCGGAAGTTGAAAGAGGTGAAATCCCAAAATTCAGAATCACTAAATTTAGAGTCTAGCCTTTTTTGCGGGTCAAATATGAAAAATGGCTAAAACATCCTCTATAGCATGTCTTAATGTGGAAAACTGCATTTTTAACTACTTTTTGTCCCATTCTGACTAGTTTCGTCACTCTTGTAAGTAAAAAATATAATAATTCATCGGAACTTTTGACTTTTTAGATCGTTTTAAG
This sequence comes from Mermis nigrescens, assembly GCA_036768485.1. NCBI lineage: Eukaryota > Metazoa > Nematoda > Enoplea > Mermithida > Mermithidae > Mermis > Mermis nigrescens. The sequence goes on along the minus strand of JAVLUZ010000222.1, from coordinate 181,778 downwards.
TTCATTCTAGGTATTTTATAGGTAAACAAAATAGAAATGTATTAATCGGCGCGAAGCGCCGAGAAAATTTCAATTTTTTCGCGGCTTTTGTACCCAAAAATCATGCAGAAAATGTTTGATAGATCAAAATCGTCCGACAGTGATTCAAGTCTCGGACCCTGAAATTGGGGTAATACCCCCTCACCCCCTATAGGATTGTGTGGTCTGACCGTTTCCAAAACCTAAATGCTTAGCCCATTTACACTTTCTCAACTTAGAGCACACACTTGCTCATCGCAATTAATAAGTCGTTTCGTTAAACTATAAAAAAACTATCTTTTAGGTCCGTTTTCTCTTTTATCACAACACTTATCTGTTTACTCTCTGATTTTGATTCCCCATATTTCTCCTCCACCAGTCAGCTTTTAATCAAAGAGGATATATTGCTGAAATTGATTTGAAAATCAGATCATATTTAAGATATTTTTTAAAAAATATCAGCAAGAAGCTTTCAACAAAATTCGAATAATTTTTTTTGTCGCAATGTGTTCCTAATTTGTTACCTCGATTCGAATTCGTTCTGTCTGACGTACTTATTTGTCACCACTGGATTTCTTATATACGAGTATGCATTAACTTAAAAATAACACGTTGAGTGCTAATTTAAAAATGCGTCGAAATTGATTATTAAAGGAAATGGCTAATGCTTAGAAACGAATAAAGATTTTTATGCTTTCCGACTGATAAAGCTTCTCTTTTCGCAATTATTGCATACATTTTAATTATTTTTTTGCAGGTCTCAGGCGCCTGCCCGGCGCCAGGGCCTGGCACATCTCTTATATACGCATACCATATAAAGTTGCAAATATAAAATTAATAGCCGTATTTATATTAATAAACAACACCATTTATTTTCTAAGGACTTCTGATTGGAATGGGCTGTTTGTTCTATTTTTTACTAAGAAATCTAAAACTTATAAAGCTTTTTGAAATTTAACTCATCAGATTCACAAAAGTTACAATGTTTGTATTTTGTTATCATATTTTATGGAAACAAACACTTCATGATGATCTCATAACTTTTTCTCAATAAATTAATAAGTACCATAAAACTTTCAGTAGGGCACCAAACATGTTTTTAAATAAATAAAGTACCGTTTACAAAATCACGCTGCTGCTTATCAAATATTTTAGAACAATTACGATTATTGAAGTTCAAGAAGTAGCTTAAACAATAAAGCACAAGTATACAGAGCTAAGGCATTTGCAAAGCGACAAAAGATGTTTTTTAAATAATTCAGAATGAAAAACAAGATTTTCTGAAAGTATGAATTTTGCTTCCATTTGAAGAGGAAATACGGTAAAATGACAAAATAACGAGTACTCACATCGGAGGTTAAACAAAATGAGAAAAAATTCGCACAAAACAAAACGAGAATGGTGAATTTTAACACTTATTATAAAAAATAATGCAAATTCAACACATGCAATTTGACAAACATGGAACACGTACAGTCAAAGTGAAACTAGGTTAAGCTGGTCAAAGTTATCACCACAAAGAGTCAAATTTTTTGTAAGCAGACTAAAGACTTTCAGTAATTCAGCAAAAGTTCGAGAAGTAGAATCAAAACGCAAGCATTGTCTTTTGAAAATGCAAAAGCATCAAGTGTTTTAATCAACAAGAATTCTTCGCAAAAATGCTTGTGAAGATAGAGAAAATTTGGTTCACCGCGCGTGAAGAAAATTTCGTTCCTGATGATATTATAAGTATTTACAAAGTGTCAAGCAACATTATAAAGAGAAGCAGTATAGTCAAAAGCTAAGGAAGGCCTCGATCGAATTTATTGTGTTATGATTTGATTGTATATACCTATTTATACAATTAATTTACGTAAAAAATAAGGGAAATTTGAGGCCTCTCTTGTCCTGAGGCCTGAGGCACAGGCCTTGGTCGCTTCAGCCACGGGCCGGCTCTGCTAGTCCCCTCCTTTTATATCTTTAATAATCCGCAGTTACAAGTATATTCATCCTTCTTGTTTCATCGAAGCATTTTTCTTTGGTGACAAATATGCTGAAATTTTGAAATAACATAATAAATTCGATTCGAGTCAAAAATCGATTAAAATTAGAATAAAATCATAAAAAAGTGAAATAAACAACAAAATAAATTTTTAACCGTTGTTTCGAGCTGGACATGGAAGTGATGAATTAAGTCATTAATATTTTCGTTCCTTAAAGCCAAATAATCGTCTTATAAGATGGTTGTGGAATTGAAATGATGAATTTCAAAATTTCACTTTTGAAGGTAAGGGGGAATAGATTGGAATAGTTGGGAGATCTAGAGTGGGAAAACAAAATTTTCCGATATTACCGAATTCATACAGTGCCACTCAAACGTTTAAACACCCCTACTGTTTGCGTAACGTTTTATTGTTTTAGCGATCTAGTACAAACTAATCCGGTTGTCAACGTGTGCGATTTGCTTCTTGGTATTGTCTTAGGTGGATAATCAAATTGTCATATTTATTTCGCGTTCCAATAAATTCTTTCTGCGTAAAAGAGCAAAAAATGTATATGTTTCTGACAAAAATTGCTGTATTTTTATACATATTTAGTCAATTAAATCGACTCATGAGAAATTATGGATGAATCAAAATTTAATTAGTTTGCATCAAAGCCAATAGTTACTGTTCCTTAGCGATCCGGCAAAGATACAAATAATGATTTTTAAGTATGGAAGAGGCTGACCCATTTTAATACGGGGTGTTTTCAATGCGCTGATGACATGAAATGTTTGGTTCCCGTCCTTAATAAGGTATTCCAAATTTACTGCCAATCACTTACTTTAATATCCAAGAAGAAGATTCAATGTACTATTAAATCTAGAGCGTTCAGCAGGAATCAATAAAAAATAGATTTCATTATGAGAAAACAATTTAAAACATGAAGCAGCTCATAGTGCCAATAAACTTTTTACTTTAAAAATGAAGTCATTAGTTGACACGTGTCTAAAATCTGATTGAAATTATATGGTGTGTTATGAAATAGATTACTAATTAAACAAAACTTTCATCCAAAATCAAAAAGAATTAATGAAAACAAAGCTGGTGAATATTTGAAGTCTATTGAACGTTGAATAACTTGAAGGCGGCCCTGGGCGAAACTTATTTTGGCGGCCCCATAATTTTTAAAACTGGTATTATATGCATCATAATTATCACTTACGTATATCCTTTACATATGCACCTATATGATCGCAGTTAGCATCTTACTGTAAATTTACTAACAAAATATTGTGCTACATTATTTTAAGTAGGTATCATATGTTTTTTCTCCAATAATTTACCTATTTCGTGAATGATGACATGCTTTATTACAAAATAACTTCCTAGCTTTCTGAGCGGCAAACGGTCAATCAATTGCAAAAAATCTAACGAAGATGATAAATCATTTTCAATTTAAATAATCGCTAGTGCACTTAGACGAGAATCAGTCATATTTGACCGCAAATATGTCTTTATTAATTTCAGTTTCGAGGACGAACGTTCTGCTGAGGCCACAGTAATAGGTATTGTAAGTAAAATTCTGAAATCAATCATGAGGTTCGGTAAAGCATCCTGTAAGCCATTTGATAGATATTTAAGATTAGCTATTGGCGAAGTTAATTCATTTGGACTTGATCGAGCAAGAATTTTCAGCTCTGTGTACATGTCTAATCCATCAAGATCATCCAGAAACGCAGCTAACTGTATGCATGACTTAAGCAATTCATCATCTTTCCATGTTTTTAAAGCTGGTATTCGTGGGTAGTGCTCAATGAGAAACGTTGAAAAATGGTATTTTCTAGCCATACCATCATTTTTAAGACCATTTTTTGACCTCTAAAAAATCTTGCACCCCCTTCCCCCCAATTTTGGTGCTGCCCACGTATGCTGCGGGGGGTCTGGGGTGGCGCGCACAAGCATTCCCCGAGGGGTCCGGGGCAGAGTCCCTGAAAATTTTGTAAAAAAACATTTTAATGTCAAATAGTAATGTTAAAATTTTCGCAAAATCGGCCAAATCTCGGTCCTGAATGAAGCCCAAAAACACTTAAAATTGATGAACTCCTACATTGCACAAAACTTCTGAGCTGAAATGCGTTTTTCGACTCTCTGCTAATAACATAGCGCAGCAATGGGTCGCTGCCAATGAGATATAGAAAAATGTATCAATGAAAATTTTGTTCTTACCGTTTTCAGTCCCATTCGTTGCCTTCTTATTAACAAGATGTAGTTTAGAAAAGAGGAAATGCGCAAAAACATAAGAAACTTTGACCATTCCTTCCATTTAAAATAGGACTGTGTCCTTGTAAAGAAAGACAAACAAAGCAAAGAATAGACAAACTGGTACACAATCATTTTGACACTTTTAGTTTTATGCTCAACAAGCATGCGGCGCACTTTCATTCAACGATCAAATAGTGCATTAAATTACTAAAGTGATGTGAAGTGCTGGATTATTTAAGCTGATTCGAGCTTTTAAATTCATTGGATCTATGGTTCGGTGCGAAGCGCCGGAAAATTTTGACATTTTTGCCTTTTTGAACTCAGTTTTCTGGACACACATTATTGCAACAGAATAATCAACAATATTTCTGGAAAATGAGATCAAGTATAGCTTAGTCAGCATTCTCTTAGAAATGCAAATAAAGAATTTTAACTGGCTGTGTTTGCATTAGAACGGCGAAAAATCGATCCTTTTGAACGTATGTATCGAATTATTGTATGAGGGCCGCCAAAAAATGAATTCTATACGGCATGCACTACAACTTTTTTAGCGGCCCTTAATTTTAAATTAGAAGTCTTGCGACCAAATGAATCAAAACTAGGGACTCGAAAATTCGAGGTCTTGGGAACTTGGAGCTTAAGACTTGGATTTCCAAGTGGTAACAAATGCTCCCCACCATACATACAAATACAATCGGTGTTGTCCCTCAAAAATTTTTTTCAAGAATTTTTTAAGCCTGATTTATACTTCACGCGAACCGCGCCTCAAAAGGGTTTGGCGGCCACAGTATGCCAAAAATTAGTCGACCCTGCGCGAATACTCTGCGGCAAAATCCGCTCGCCGCGTCGCGTCGTGCATTTATACTTCACGTGGCGAGCTCGCCGCGTGGACATAAAAAAACAAGCGACATGGTGGCACCTCACCGCCGCCTCGCAGCCGCTTCACGCGAGGCGTTTATACTTCCTGCGAACTGCCGCAGAACCAGGACGCTGCGTTCTCCTATTGCGCAAATCGATACCTCATTAAAATTCAAAATAATTCGACGTCGACACTCGGCTCGAAACCTCATAAGAATTCGCAAGAGCAATGGGCTTTTTGACTTTTGCGGCGCGGCGAAAAAATGGCCGAAAAAGCTAAAAATGATAATTTTGATTCTTTGCGGCGCGGCAGAAGTATAAATTGAAAAGCGGCGAAAAAATCTGGACTTTTGCGAATCAGTCCGCGGCGCGGCGGCCGCGTGAAGTATGAATCAAATTGCGGCGGCGAATAATTCGCCGGCTGCCGCGCCGCAGCCCGAAGTATAAATGAGTTTGCGCGAAATTTCTGCGGCAGCCGTGGCGACAATTTCTCGCCGCTTCGCTCGCCGCGTGAAATATAAATCAGGCTTTAGATGAAACGATGCGCACTACGCGTTAAAAATATAATATTTCTACGTTTCTGACTACGCTTTCTTTGTAGAATACAAAAATATCCAATGAATATAGAAAATATGATCAAGATTGGCAAAAGAATGACATGTACCCAAACGGGTCATTCTTGCCAAAACTCTAATCCGTAGATGACTTCAACGATCGATGTAGGTACCTCATACTTATTTTCTGTCTTACAACTTTACTGAAAACTTATGTAAATTACGGATGATTGTTAAATAATTTGCCTTTGTCCGGTAAAACTCTGCTCTTCATTGCCCAAATTTTATGAATCAACGAAATCGGCTTAAATGCTAGCAATTATTATTCGTGCGACAAAATCAGGTATTCATTAAAGTGCGAAAATACATTGAGTGAGAGATGAAACTCAAATTTTAGTTTGATCTTATTACCTCGCATTAAAAATTATATTTTAGCATTAATGAATCTCACTTTGACTTCCAGAAATTTTTTGACAGTGCTCGCTTTTTGGCTTACTTCTTTTATTCATACGCGCTTATGTATTAATTCAATCGTTCGTAATCCCAAGACAAAGATATCACCCTTTATTTGCGCACGGACTTTGTTTGTACGCGATAAGTCGTTTTTATCAGAGAAATTATCGATTTTCGTCGTATTTTTCAAAATATTTGTACCCCCGTTCGACATTTATCCAGCTTTTCCGTTGCCTCGAATACGGATCATTATAATGCGCAAAATTATAGCCTCGAATCTGGAGCACATCGAAGTCAAAAATAACGGTAATGCGAAACCTATAATTTCCGACCTTGTACCAGTCTACAGTATACCCGAGCAATCAACGTCCCGCACGTACGCATCGCTAAATTAGTCGTACTGTACTTTGCTTCAAAAAAGTGGTTGAAATACATCCGGCTTACTGTAGCGTTTTTTGATCGACGCTTGTTCTCGAATCGAAACAATACGGAATTCGAGGCAGGAATAACGCAATTTATAGTTATTACGACGTGTTCCGTACCAAGGCTTTTTCGTTGAAAAAAGGTGGAATATGATCGGGCCAGATTTTTTTCTAGGCTAGATACGCCATTAAGGAAATTGCTCGTTTTTATTGAAGCGCACGCGATTAAAATTTTGTTTTTATTGTTTTTTTTAGCGAGAATATATTTTTCGGGTAATTGGTTAATTTTATTCCTAATTATACGCGCCCCGATGTAATTTCCGCAATATAAGGCGTCCTATTCGCCCCACATATGTATTTTCTTTACTTTAGACCTATGTCATTTTCACGCTCTATTATTACCCGCCCACTGGATTAACCACGCCCATTCGCGTATGGTAGGCGTGGGGTGGGCGTGGCGAAGGTTTAAAAATAAATTCAATACGGCTCGATCGGTGGGTGGGCGGCGATATTTAAAAAGCAAATTAATCTCGAGTCCCTCGTTTTTCTCGCGTTCCATCTTTGCGCGCTAAACTTAAATGCACGTATTTGATTTATATTCTCCTCCGTTTTCCGCTAACAATCGATCTAATCGTTCAGCTTCGTGTACACCATGGTAAGGAAAGATTATGTTTGTACATATTAATTAATTAATTAATTTATTTATTTATTTATCTTTCAATTAATTTTAATAATTATCGATCCGGCTACTTCCACGCTCATTTTACCTTCACCTTTATACCGCTCGTTTGTTAGTTTAACCGCTCGATCATTGAAGGTAATTTAATACAGTATTTATACAAATGATCTAATTCAATCCGGAGCTCCTAATATTTTTCACATTAATGATTTATTTAGAAATAGTTATAAAACGGTAAGAATACGCCGAAAAAAGCTAATCGGAAAAAGTGTTATATACTATTACTGATAATGAAAAATACTTAAAAAACGAATAAAAAGAAAGAAAAATGCAAAATAAATAAAAATTAAGCCGCGATACTTAGAACTAAGGTAAAGCCGTTGGCTCGAATTTAAGTAAAATCGATTGCTCGAATATAACACTCGAAAATATAACAAATGAAACCGTTTTCATTTGAGTTTTTAAAGAGTAATGAAGGCCTGGGTATTGATTTCAAAAATGATCTCATCCGAATGGTTGGTTTCCGAGTGACCTAAAATGAGAAATATTTTACGCGCATTCCCGTAGAGCGTAATACCGCTTCCTCGGATAGACTTTTCTTCAATCCTATAACAAATTAAGCATCGAAGCGTACATACGTATCTACCCGCGGACTGATTTGCGAATCGTTTTGAAGAACTCGTATATTTTACACTGATTATCCCTAGTGTTCTTCGCATTGATTTCCTTTATAATCCGTAATACCTTCGTTAATCAGCGAAATAATTGGTCCGTTTTGCATTTTTTTCCGCATTTGATTCAAACGGACGCCCCGCTCCGCAGCAGCTTCTTCGCAGTTAAGAAAATAGAAGCCGTTATCGTCGATAACGAGCGCCTATGATAATATTACGTTTTCGGGCGAAATACTAAAATCTCTCGCTTGCGAATTCGAAGCGCGTTTTTGCGTCCAAAAGGTCATTCTCGTCGAGTCGATCGCAGCAAATTTGGTATCTCGCGACTATCAATTAAACTCTATTCGTTAAAGCGTGGCGAGAGCAGAAGCGCGTTCGACGACACCTACTTTACGCCTTTTTCCGCCACGTTTCCGCGATAATTTTGATCATTAAAGTTTCCTTCTTTCTTACTTAATTTCTTAAAACCTAGTCATTTAGCGCATCCTAATTAGCATATTCGTCGCCCAATCGTTCGCCTTATTAGCCCCTATCGTGCGAGCAGTCGTCGGTCGGTCCGTAATTGCGTAATAATTATCCGAAAAGAAGATAATTTATTTCCGCGGCGAAATATCTTTCTTCTTCATCTCGTTCTTTCCGCTTTTTGCCATCCAATTTATTGCGGATAATATCGATACGAGAGCGTACTGTAGCTTATCGGCCGAACGCGTAAGGACGATTTTGACGTTACGGGGCGAATAGGTAAGCGATTAATACTGCGCGCACGCCCGCCGGGGTACGTTATAGCACTGCGCGCGCTTAAGCGTAGCCAGCGGCGCCGTCCTATTCTTTAACGCGTCTCTACGCTCAAGCGTACCTACCTACGACGGCTAATCGCTTTCGTTAGGGCGTTAATTGGCCGGCGTCACGCCGAGATAATCGCTCTGAGCGGATCGCGATATTCGCGGGTAAATTGTACTCGTCGTTAGTTTCGCTTCGGTTGTCTTAGAGGCGTTGCTACTTCAACTACTCGCGCGCACATCCTAATTACTTTTTCTCCGCATTTTCTCCATCGTACAATAGCTCAAAATCTTACTAAAGCGTGACGTAGTAAGTATAGCGATTCGAATTAAGGTACTATACGCTATGTATTCGCCGCTTTGACTTTTCGATCGGTTTACTGTAGAGCCCGTACCGGCGTAGTCGTTTGACTAGTTTTATGTACTCTCGAGCGTATTGTTATATACAATAAGTCGTTGTATACGAATACAATATTTGAAAGTAAGTACACGCGTACGTAATAACGCGAGGACAATTTTACCGGCCAGACCGTGCGACCCCGCGGGGCGTACTGTAAGTCCCGATAAATTACGGTCTCACGAATATCGCCCTGAAAACTACGGGTGCCCCGTAAAGTCGACCGTCGCGTAAATACGGTAAGAATAATCCGTAGACTTCGGGTCGCACCTGTATGATTTTTGCGCACGGGCTCGAAACTTTTCGCGTCCTTTTATTCTTCGCCGCCGTCTCTTTTTTCGCTAGTTATTCAACCCGCGTTATGGCCCAGCGGATTTTTTGGCACAGCGAGGGGATGTTTTGCGCGATGAGGCCATCTTTTTTACTCGGCCGTCTAACGCGTTGGTTCAGTTTTTCTCCGCGGACCGCATCTGTCGTCCGTTTTTTTCATTACCGCCCGATTCGGCTCGTCGAGCCGCGACTTTTACGTTTTATTATTATTATTTATTATTTTTATTCCGAAATCGGAATTTTTATTGCCCTCGTTTCGTCGTTTTAACGCTCGCGGTATTACGCGAATATTTTAATAACGGCGAAGTATTATTGCGAACGAAAATGATAATTTCGGAATCGGTCGACGAATTAGTTATTACCGTAAGTCCGAACTACAACGCCAGATTTATTTAAAATTCCACCTCGGCTTCTACGGGTGACAAATTTAAATTGCGCGCGTATCGAGGAACGTTTGAGCCGCGCGGAATAAGGCGAGGCTAAAAGAAAAGCGAGAGTTAGCGAGAAAAATTTCTTAGTAGCGAATTTTCGAGCTGACCTTTCCGGCGCTTAATAAAAACGACAACGTTTTCAATTTTTGTTAATTTAAAAACCTTATGAATCTTGAGCGTTCTAAAAGTTTACAATAAGAAATGGTTCGAAATTGCGGCTCTCGCAGATCGAACGGATGACCGAATCGTTAATAATTTGCACCAAAAATTCGTGAAAACGCCTCGAACTGCACTCTAACCAGTGACGGATTTAAGATTTTCCTACGGGTGGCGGTGTCCCAACTTTTCCAAAAACAGTCAAAAATAGGTCAAAAAATTTGCCCCAAACGCGCGAAACAGCGTTTTTTCGATGTTTCACATTATATACTTTTATATAAAATCACTTTTGACGCGATATTTTTCGTGAAATTTTAAAATTTTAGGCAATTTTGTGCGAAAAAATCATTAAGTTTCTTTGACTTTTACAAAACTCTGGCGCCGGAAAATTTGTGAAATCAAAGCGGACAGACGTCTAGAAGCATGATTTACTGCTTGATTTCCCGTATTTATAGCATTTGATGCGAAACATCAAAATTTTTGATTGAAAATAGAAGAAAACTATGCAAAAATAGCTGTTTCTGCTGTTAAAATTGTTTTGAAACCTACACGAACAGAAAATGGTTTCCAGATAGTGTTTTTTTGTACAAGGTCCGTTTGTACATGTACACAGATGGTCCCTAAAAGTCTTTGTACATTTTGTACAGACAAATTTTTGGGTACTATGATACGGTAGCGACTTTAGTGTTGTAAAAACAGAGGTTTTCGACCTTTGCTAGTGTATTTTGGCTAATTCCTGGTTTTTTAGGTCAAAAATCATTAAGAATCGTCTTAAAACGGCGTGAAGCGCCGAAAACTTAGACATTCTCCTTTCGAAATGCGTTTTCTGCTACTATAAAGATATATAGGACAAACAATCACTCATTTCGGTGCGAAGCGCCGAAAATTTTTGCGAATTTCAGACCTTTTGTGCAGTTGTTTTTGTCATCCCAAAAATCTTTGTACATGTAGAAAGACGGTCCCGAAAAGTCTTTTGTACATCAGGAAAAATCTTTGCCGAATACAAAAAAACCGTGCTTCCAGCTCGCCAAGAAAGTAAATAAATGTCATTAATGGATATCATCCGGCGCCTAGCGCCGGAAAAATTTGAGAAATTGTGGTCACTGACGGTCAAAAATCTTTGCAAAATCGCATATCCAATTCTTTATCTCGCCAAATATTTTTGGCCAGTGGTGGGAAAGGCGGCCGCCCCTCCACCCCTTCCTCAAATCTGCCCCTGACCCTAAATGAATTTTTTTAAAATTATTCTTGATGCGCATGGACGGGAAAACCTATTTTCGGTCCAATTATGGTTGCCTGACTTGGGTCGACTAGATTTTTTCACTTCCTATATCTGTCACAAACACGTGCAAAATTAATCAATTTTAAGATTCATTTGCATATTGGGTCCGAACAGATTTTGAATCTTTGCATGGAGCGTTGATTAAGTAAAAGTAACGGGAACCAAACATTCGCATTCGCTCGCTAAGAATTAGATATAGCTTATTAATTCACCTGTATTAAATATTTCTTATAAACGATTAATTATCTGAGAATAGCTCGTATTTTTAGCCGATTTCGCGTTTGCGCTCACGCTGTAAAGCTTAAGTTTAAGTTGCTTCGAACTTAAAAATAAAGATTGATTGAAAATTTGCCTTCCTTTCTCTCTTTGCCCGTATCGTTTATAGAAGCGTTCCTTATTTTTAAAAATTGAAAACAAAATGACTTTCTACGCATTTTTATGACTTTGAAATGTAATTCTTGATAATGGTACTATCTTGCAGAATTTTTCTTCTTTTATTTCCCACTCTTCATTTTACATAATTTTTACGTCTTTTGAACAATTAAACTACCAGATTAGTTTTTAGAATTATTTTGATTTTAAATTGTAAATAGAATTTTAATCTTATAAAAATTAAAAGAATTCCAATTTGAATAAATGACGAGAATTTTGAAAAAATTTACTAAATTTCGATTTTTTGATTTATTCTTCCCGACCTTTTCGCCATTTTTCGTTGTAAAGACGTTGAAATGTCCCATAAATAATTTCTTGAGTAAGCAGATTCTTCAGGAAAAATGTCAAAAACTTTTATGCTAAATTTTTTTATTCAGTCGCATTAGGTCGAAAATTTTATTTAGGCGATCAAAATGTAATGCATCTGAAAAGCACTGCGATTCCGATATATTCTGAGAAACTTTTTCGATTTTCGTATTACAATTTCACCGCTGTCGCTTTTGTCGGTTCAGGGTCGATTCAGGTTCCCAAGCTCCATGCGTTTTAGTAACATATCCGAGACTTCTATATGAGGCACTCTAATTCAACTTTTTCCAAAATAATTGAAGTCGTTTATAGAACCCGTTGTTAACGAGCAAAAGAGGAGTCAGTCTGTACGACCGTTTTTTTTTAAATTTTGATTTCAATTATGTGAAATTATGATTTCAACAAGTTTGAAGTTGGAATTTTGTAAGATTTATGTAAACCTTAAAAAATTTTCGGGAATTTGATTGAAAAAAATTTTTAAAGACGACTGATAACTCAATCATTTGGTCCATTCTTATGCGCTTTGCAAAAAACTAAGAAAGTCAGTGTCAAAAGCTAAAAAAAATTTTGAATCACCGCCTAACATTGAGTAATAAATTTTTACGGTATGCTACACTATTTTTCTTGTACCGAGATTTAAGCAAAATACAGAAAATGATTTTAACGAATACTAGTAACTAAACAACGTCATAAAATTGAAATAGAAGAAAAGAAATTACGGGAAAATTAAAAGGTGTATTTCGCAATAATCGAAAATCAATCACAAAATAAACCTGTACTTTATCTCGCCAACGTAACGTGGCAATGGGGTGACGACCATACATGGGACAGCAGCCAAATTTCGGGGTCTAGGTGGTGTAAAACTAGCAAAAATCTTAAAAACATGCCAAAAATTCTATTCTGGGGTCTATCGATTTTTGGGGGTCTACCTGATTCTGAGGTCTGAAGGTTCTAAACCCCACGCCCATGTGTAGTGACGACCTTGCCCGCCCGTCGAATTTCACCTATGCGATTAAATATATGGTTCAGTGCGGCGCCGGTTACAACCTGGACATAATTTCCAACTTGACTGACTGCATCGTACGAAATGAGCTGGATCACTGGACGATCTCACTCATCGTTTAACTTCAAAGAGTTCGAATGCTGCAGAGTTTTAATCGCTTCCAAATGATTTTTCTCCCAGAAATTCGGAAAAAACCCTTTTTGGAAATTTGCTAACAAAAGTAGCTTACACCTCAATTTTTCATCAGCTTTTAAATCCATTTCTTTTTATTTTTGTGCTTAAACTCTAAACATTAGTCCTAATATCGGCTATTTAAAGAAATACGATTCTCATTGAATTAATGTTTTCGAGTTTATTGAACCGCGAACTTCCATATTAGAAGGGCAAGAAAGGGCACGTCATTTTATAAATTAAACGATATAGAAATGTATTAAATTTTTAATACGTATTATTGCCCTTTTTTGTACCTTTTTACTAAAGGAACCGTCAATAAAGTCTATTGTCGTTCAAGCTGTGATTTTGTTTGGAGAGTTCATTTTTTTAGTTGTGACAGGGATTTTTCTTTAAACACGTTATTTTTAGAAGCTTCTGAGACGTCATTAGTCGCTTTGTAAAAAGATTTACGAATGATGAGAAAGGAAATGCATAAGTGTCTTTTATTTTTTACCTCATTTTACGAATGCTGAAAAATTGTTTTTCAATTTTCTACTAAAACTTTGTTGCGTTTTGCCGTTTTCAAGCGAAATTAGTGCCTCCAGATTTTTTCATTTGCGCTTATGTATTTATTCGAATAGCAAGCGTGTAATAGGTACATGCATTGAAGGTCTGCGAGAAAGAGAGGAAGCCAGTGAAATTTTTGAATTATTCGAAATGTCCTACAAAGCTTAAGCAGAAAAGCGAATGAAAATCGCCATAATTGACTGTTTCTGGTCGATCGCGAGCTGTTTTTTGCGACCTTTTAATGTTGTGTATTTTAAACCTAAATATTGTCCCATTTACCCGGCAAATTTTCCATTTTTTCTTTCATGGATGTTTCAAATCCGCTCCCGCTGTCATTCATATACAAAGCTTGGGCGACAGGCGTATTGTGGGCATTTTTCTCCAAGAAGAATTTTTAAACATTGGGCTTGAGCGTCGGACATAACAGATTTTGACTTCTGACCGTCATGAAAAGGGTGAGGTCCAGATATGCACTTAGGGGGAGGGGTGTGGGGGTCCTGACCCCCCAGAATGGAACAATTGGAAATTTTTTGGGGAAAATGAGGCAAAATGAAGGCTAAAAATAGAAAAAATGAAAATTCCCTTAAAAAGTGCCTTAAATTAACCAGAAACTGCGTATTAACTTTTTTCAAACTATTTTAGCGCTTTACCAGTTTTTGAGCTCAGTTTGGCCCGAAAAAGCGTTATTTTTGACCCCCTCCCAGACCGGCTGACACCCTCAACCTCGGATGGGCCATGCTGTGCACCTATGGTGTCATAGACTCTCAGAAGGACAGGATAGAAATTCTATCAGAAATATAAGGCAAAACTAACATGGAAAACAGCAAAATACAATTTTCCTGTATTTGACTATAAATTGTCAATAAAGGCGTGTAGTTTTTATGCGGTTATATCGTTTATCGCCCAGACCGAGCAAGCTGTGCGTATGCTTTTGACTAACTGTCAGCCAGACCCGCAATCCTTCGAAATTCGTTTGTGTGGCTTACAGTATGATAAGCTTAATTATCAAAAAGCTTAAATTCTACTTGATTCATTCGTAGAATATATTGTACCGCATTCGAATGCCACGTCTTCTTTCTGAAATTAAAATTTTCTAAAAAGATTTATCAAGACGGCTTCAACGGTGGATTGACGTCTAGTAAATAACGCTAAGGTCTAAATGACACGCTCCGCCTTAATTTTTACAGTTTTTCTAACATTTCGTCTCTTGTTTAACTCTATAGAACTTTCGATATTCAATTTATCGCAAATATATAAGTAGCAAATACATCGCATCAGAAATGGATACGATTATTGATTGATATTTCAATATCAATCGACGTCACTATGTATGAGGCCGTCCTTGATTTCTTGAATGTCGAACTGTCAGTCCGTTTTTCCTCACTCCGCGTTTAAAATATTCAGCGTAGAAAACAGGCTCTAAGTTTTGCTTAGGCGCTGCTAAAACCAAAACCAGGTTCGTCTTAAGTTTTCACTATTAGCAATTTTTGAGGTTGCGGACTATTCATACTTTATTCCATCATGATCCCGAAATTCGCATAATGATAGAGGCAACTTTATAGCGATTTTGCGATTGTTTAGCGTACAATCTCACTGATTTTTTCATTGATTTCACGTGGGAATCAGCCGGTAAGGTAGAATAGTATTTAGTATGTTGTACCTTGGTTATGCGACAAATTGGTGCTAGCGGCGTAGACGATTTCGAACTAAGGAAAATTTCGATTTTATCATTAGTTTAGTTCTTATTTTTTCCTTCTTTTCCTCATAATACTTTCCCATAATCAAATAGTGTGATCGCGTCGGGCCTTTTTTACGCTCAGTTCAGATTGTCGTGTTCCTCCAAATTTCGTCGGTGTTTTTTCCATCTTAGATTTGCGCTCTAGATAGCGTTGTAAGCAAAAAACATGGTTCAAAACATTTAAGTACGGGTTTAAATATTTTTAGGCTCCTTAGTTGTTGGCTGACCGATATAAATCATTTTTAAGACTAAGTTGCATGGTCTAATAGCGATTTGCAAATCTTTGACAAGCCAGATTTACTCAAGGAGCTCGCTCATACGCTCGAAAAAGCCACATTAACGCCGACGACGACTATTTGATATGTAGCGTCGCTCGCGACCTACTAAATTTAAGCATCGTTCGTTTCCTGAATCCAGCGCTTCGCTAATAGGGCCATTTCGCGGGTCATGCGAGTTAATTTGCATAAAGCTAACATTTCGAATTATAAGTTTGCACGTTATTTGTTAATAATTAAATCAGCTAGCTGGGAAAGTGGGACATGATTGAGTTGAAAAAAGGCGGGCAATTAATGGTTAGGTTGACCGACGTGAGCAACGACGCATCAATTTGGCCGCATGTTTAATGCTAAGAATAAATTGCAACAAAGTTTTCTTCATCTTATCGCCCTCTGTCGCATAATTTCGTAACAATGCGTTCTGTATTCGGCGAGTGCCATCGTTAAAAATCTCATATCCAACACTGATTAATAAATTTTCTTAGTCATTGAACGACGGACGGGTGCGGATATTAGCTTTAATTCGTGATAACGATTATGGTGAGATATTGAAGTCGGAAGTACCATTCCTAAAATATACCCGAATTTTGTATATTCGCCTAGCTTTCATTAAGCAAAAATTTGGTAAATACGATAAATCAGATCAAAGATAGAATTTTTCCAGTTTCTGGCAGTAATTTTCTTTCAAAATCAAAAAGAAAATGTCCGACTTAATTCCACCAAATTTTGCATAGAGGCAGAAAAGCTAAATACGGTGCCAAATTTTGATATGATAATGGCCCAATGTTGAACAATATTCGAAATTTACACATTCGTTCTCTAATGGCCCTTGCATTTTGATTTTGAGAGTACGATCTGAATTTGATGGCGTTTTTGGCTCAAAAAAGGTTGTTTTTAGAACCAAATGAGTAGAAAAATTCGTTTTTTACACTTAGGATCATTATTTGCGTAATCCGCTGGCCATGTTAGCAAAGCAATGCGATATGTTGTCGAAAAATGACGCGCAAAACATCGCTTCTCAGGGGTCCAGCGCGTTGGGAACTCCAACGGCGGCGGTACAAGCTTCGATGGGGCTATCGTCGAGCGTCGTCGCGTCTACTTCAAAGGGATTCCAGCCGTGGAAAAAGGAAGCCGGCGCAGATTGCTCCATTTCCTACGAACAGGTTAGTAAAATTTTAGATCAATTTTATAAGTTTATTTGTAGGACGTAGTCTGAATATTATTTATCAAAGGCCTAACATGTCCGTAATAATAAAAATTAAATTAAAAACTATTTAATTAGTCATTAAAAATGTTATTAAATTAATAATAAATATAAACAGAAGAAAAAATTATTTAATATACTATTTTCAGTGGCCATTGGAATTTTAAGGCGCCGGGGGCTAAACAAAATTTATATGCCGCCTTTCTACGTTTTTTTTAAGTAGTATCTTAAGCATTACGGCCTAGACAATCGTAACAAAGATCTGTCTCAAAGTTTAAAAATATAAGTACGCCTGCGGATATCGCAAAAAAATTTCTACTCGAAAATCACCGCTTCTTGAATTAATTTCAAAATCGTCTGGTTTTTTATGATTATTTCAGAATTATCCTTTCTATTTTATCACAAATGTCCTTTTCCCATCTTCCGCGAGATAAAATTTGATCGGCTAAAACTGTTAGGAGTCAACAATTAGAATAAATCCGATCATAAGTATAATTGAATGAAAATAAAAAATAAAACTGCCACAAATAAAAACTAAATATATGAAACAATCCTATTATAATTAACAGGTGTTTGACAAAGAAGATACGCGGTCTGAAATTTTGATAAAAAAACGTCAAGCCGCTTCTCTATTAGTCTTTGACGCAGCGCCGACAGGTCTCCGTTTGTCAGAAAATGTCGTTGTTACGCAATGAGAAAAAATCAATAAAATGTGATACATAACCGTTTATAGCTATGCATCAAAACTATAAAAATCCATCAAAATAATTTTTTACGAAAATCGCGAGTTTGGCAATACGTAAGGTACCGTAACAATATTATTAGGCGCAACGTACTCTAACGAATATTTAAAAATAGATCAGAAAACAAAAAGAATCGCATCTTGATAAAAAAATAAAAAAGAGTACATTTTAGATCATTTCTAGAGGAATACACTAATTATTTTCTCTAGATTTCTATTCTTAAAAAATAATTTTTTGAATAAAAAATCAGGCGTTGGGTTCGAACCTCGCGTCTTCGCCTGCGGCTGACCTCGTCGCGGCGTCGTTTTATGCGCCCAATCCGCCCGGTTCCGCAGCATATTCGGTCGCCGCAGCCGCCTACGGACCAACGCATTGGCGTGGAGCGGCGGCCGCGGCGGCCAACGCGGCCCAGGCGCAATGGTGGGAGACGGTAAACGCCGCCGCCTGGCCCTATTTCGCCGCCGCCGCTCATTCACCCGCAGCGACGTCTTCGGTCGCTGCGGCGTCATCGTCCGGTGGCGCAAACGCCGCCGTCGACTACTCGCTCATGGCGCCGTTGGTCGTTGCCCAACAACATCAACAGCAGCAGCAGCAACAGCACCATCATCTTAATCAGCCACATCATCACCATCATCACCATCATCATCAACAACCGCCGCTGCCGCTACAAAATGCCGCCACGTTTACCTGCAGCGGCGGCGCCGCCGCCGGCAGTGGCGGATTCGCTTTCGGCGCCGGGTCGTCGACGATGGCGCTGAAATCGTTCGGTGGCGGCGGACGCGCGGGCGTCGGCGGTAGCGGCGCATCGAGTGCATCGGCGGGCGTCAATAGAAAGTAATATGCTCATAGCACGGCCCGCCTTGGCTGTCGAGTGGCGGGTCCGGCCGATGTTTTAGAATTTCGTTTTCCACAATTATGAATTTAAAAATATCATACAACCAACTAACTTACTTTTTATAAGCGATTATGTGGAAATTCTTGATTCTTAGTTTTAGCTTCACTCATATTTCAAAAAATTGTTTCCTCTTCACCTTTCAGAGGAGTCTGCCTCGTAACCCTTCCAACATGAACATGAACGTCTCTGGGCGTGACTGTTGATAATTTTTTTGCCAAAAAAGCGTACTAAATTGCGAACTTACACGGTCGATTCTGGCTTGAAGGGCTTTCTGTAGATTCTTATTGAGATAGCCCTAACTTTAAATGCATAAAAATGCTAAAATACTTCTAAACATGCCTTCAATTACGTTTTATAAACGGATTCGTGCACTTTCAAAATTCATTCTTCATTCCCGTTCGTTTCCGGTCTTAGCTTTACCTTGTTTATATTGAAATTTCCTCTTTTCTTTTTCCAGCAAGGCCTCCCTTGGACTACGTCTCTGGGCACGACTACCATACGTGGGCAGTAAAAAATTCTGAAGGGTCGGGATGGGTAAAATTGACAAAAATGTTACTAAAAATAGAATTCTGTGGGGTCTACAGTAATTTGAGGGGGAAGGGGTTCAACCTCTGGGGGTATGGGTACTAACCTTCCAAATCTCTCTCCCTACGCCGATGTGTGATGACTACACGAAAATTCGTTTGCAGGTGCAAACAAATGTACACGACAAGCTAATAATTATCCAATGCTGCGTCGTTTCTTTATTTTTCGAATACAAGGAAATCGGCTGACTAGCATACCTTACTACGAGTTTATTTACGCAAAATTTTAAAACGCATTCACTGCAAGTGCTGACATGATTATTCATTTTGGGCGCTTATTTGCTGGATATAAAAACTTCGTTTTGGTTATTTTATTCTCCAAATGATGTCTGAAACAAGACATCAATCCGCCTTCACGTATTTTTTATTGATACTTTTTGTGGTATAATAATTTATTTTGCAAATACCTCTTCTATTGAATTAGCTCTGAATTTTTCATTTCTTTCGATCAAAGCATGGACAATCTTATCCATCCATTGATATTTCATAATTCACCTAAGCTGGTTGTATTTATTGTCTGTTTCGCGTAAGTTTAGGCATGCACAAATTTATATGTAATAAACTGTAATTTTAAGCTTACTTTAAAAATTTATACGCGCGTTTTCTGCCTAGAAAACGTTCAATAGGTCGTGGACTAAGACTAGACTAAACCTAGCTTAACGCAATCTAGTTTTTCTATACGCCAAACTAAGTCATGATCGAATCAACAGCTTGATTCGGTCAGAAAGCAGATATAAATCAATCTCGATCAAATTGGCTAAATACAATGGGTTAATAGTAAATATCCTCAGGTCATTCGTGTGAAAGCTTACAATTCTAAAACATTATAAAGACATTTAATATGGTTGGAGACTCGATTTTCTATAAGAAATCCCTAATCAGCTGACTGTTATCTTTAGATAAAGAACTCATTTATTTGTCGTGAATTATCCTAGAAAACCATGATTTATGCACTAGCTAGCGTTTTTTACCGTTTCTACCGTTTTTCGAAATCAGATCATTATTTTTGACTTGATTTTGCAGCGATTTTTGATCAAAATCTGCTAGCTTTAATGAAGTCTTGTATGAAAAAGTGCCTTACTCTGAAAGTTCATTAAATATCCTTCATACGCAAAAAATAAAGCAAACAAAATATAAAAATTTAGGTTAAATGGTGTATACGGCGTCGCTTGGAACGAAAAACAAAGGTCAGCGAGAATTGCAGAAAATCTCAGAATGCAAATACGTCAAAAATATTGACAAATCATGTTTTTAATACATTTAGAAGCATTATAATCATTTCCGATTAAGTCGCGGCACGTCTGCTTCAAGTGTAGGTTGAAGTGTGTGGAAAAACTGACTTTTTATCATCGTGCTAGTGCATTTTATTTCGTCTTAGTTTCATTATACAACCAATTAATTATTCGAAAATAGTTCATTATATTAATTGTTATTGACAATTTTCTGTTTGTTCTAAAAGTTATGCTCATTAATTTTTCGCTTCCTTGCGCTGCGCCTTAATTATTCGCTTTTTACGCCATCTACGAGTATCTATATTCTGTCTGCTTATTCTAATTTAGAATAATGTACAATTCATATTTTAAAGTAAGTTTTTAAATTTAAGAAGTTTGTGAAATTTCCAGGAATTAAAAATTGGAACAATTGTGCTTTAGGCCGGCATGCGCTTGTCCCAATTGCGCCGAAGCCGATCGATTGGGACCAGCGGCGAGCGCGCAGATCAGGCAACGAAACGTACACAGTTGTCATATTCCCGGTTGTGGCAAAATTTATGGAAAAACTTCGCACTTGAAGGTAAGTAACGCACTTAATGCATATTTTTTGAGAAGTACAAAAAAATATGAATTTAAAAACGATCGAATCAAACGTAAAAATAACTTAAACTTAAATCTTAAGTGAAAAATTGTAAACTTTGGAAAATTGTAAAAAAATTGAAATTAGAAAAATTGTATTCAACTACGGAAAAGACAGAGTTATTTTTGCTTTGAGCTACTTACTTATTTATTAGTGTATAAATTACCTTCATTTTCTGTTATTTTGATTAATTATTTTTGTACTCCAGATAGAGATCTATATGTTCATTTTTTAAACATTTACTGTTACTTTTATAATTTTTATTTTTTCGCTGTTAGACGCATTAGCTATAATACACGTGCATTCAGTTTACTTCATTCAGCCTGTTGCTATTATTTATTCCGATTTGATTAAATTTGTATCTTTATTATTGTTGAAACAATGTAAAAATTGCAACAATTCTTTCAATGACCAAAAATTTTAATCTTTATTTCCATATTTTCATTCATTCGCCTTGTTTTCAAATTTGGCAGTCATAAGTGCAAGTTTTTTGGCAACTATTGATGAATATCGCGTCAAATCACCGAGCTTCCATCAATTACCCTTAAGTTCCTTTTCTGACATTCTTTCATCCTCCAATTTTGCTTGGCAAGACAGGATTAATTATATAGTAAGCTTACTTGTAATTTAAAATTTTCGAGTTTTGATTAATTGTATCTAAATTAGAAATTTAACCCTGATAAGTTATTTTTACAATTAATTATAGGATTAAGTGATGATAATGGTCCTTAAAAATCCTCAATTTTTATAAATTATACTGAATCGTTTCTCTGTCAACGTAGTCTAGTTTTTGGCAAACAGAGGCGTGAGGTGTTCCCTTTGCAACAAAATGATCGATCGACTATATGATTTGAAATTTTTCCCGAGTTTCCTGTCGTATTACGTATGTATGAACAGCAAAATATTTTAGTGTATAGAGTATAAGTTCTTCTATATTTTCTCGCAAAACTTTCCGAATTTTTGACGCACTGCATTTTACGCCTACAAAATATAAAGAAAAATGGAAATTTCACAACTTCGATGATTTTTCCAATGTCACAGCAATTCTATTTTACTTGAATTTCTTTCCATCTTTATTTCTCTTTTTATTACTGTTATTTCGCTCGTATCTATTCTACTTTTTGTTTTTCTAGTTCATGATTTTATTACAGCTCATTTTATGGTAGAATAACTTAATCATCTTCTATTTTAGGCACATCTTCGCTGGCATACCGGTAAGTCTTATTTATAAAAATGATTCTTATCAGATGTATTTTCATAATGATCAGGCACGTACCTGACCTTCTGAAATTAGGGGGACTAAAATTTTGCAGTAAGGTATCTCAACAACTATTTGTAGACAGGTAGAAATAGTGGTGTCTTTGAGCATTTTAGCGAGCTCTACACACCAGAGCAGAAAAAATTGTCAAAAAATTCAAAAAGTTTACTCGATAGTTCTTAGCATTTTCAAAATATATGCGGTATAAAATGGTCAATCAATTGATTTCTAGACATTCGATAACGGGTAAAAAATTGTTAAACCTTTTTTACTCAATTCTGGTACATTGCCAAGAATAGCAATATGTACGAAACATAAATATAACTAGCAAATGGGGCGCTTCGCAGTCACATTTGCTAGAGCAATACTTTTGTGAATGAGTCGCTTCGCTCCTTATTCGCAAAAAAAGATAGATATAACCATACGTGGGCAGCAAGAAAGTTCTGGGGGTGCAAGATTTTTTAAAAGTAAAAAATGGCCTTAAAAATGGTCGTATGGCGAAGAAAACACCATTTTTCGACGTTTCTCATCAAGCACTATCCATTGGCATCAAAAAATTGCCAAAAAAACGAAAAAAATCTTAAAAATTGAATTCTGGAGGGTATTTTGATTTCTGGGGGATTTTGGTTTCTTGGGGGAGGGGCAAAAATTGTCTCGAAATTAATATGTCTAACTTCTTATTGTCTTATATTGTTATCTTAATATGCAGATTTATTCCTTTCAAATTTAACCGCTTTCTCTCAACTTGAATCATTCTCTAATGTTCATTGTTTGGCACCTCTTAGTCTTACAATGAGTGTCAATATATCGTTAAGGAGCGCCACTCAGAAATTATCAATTAAATGTAAGGCTGCTTTCGCTCTGTAAATTAAATTAGTTGCAAATCACTATGTTCACCAAAGTGTTACAATTCAGATAAGCAGATTTCTTTAGTCTTTTTAAAACGACTGATTTTATTTTGCTTATTTATTAATGTTTTCCGCTTCCTTTTTTTGTTCGTGCGACGATTAGAGGGTATCGTAAACTGCGCAGGAAATTTGCTAGTTTGACCGATTTACAAACACAAAGGCTAAAAGTTTCATTTAAAGTGAGCCGCCGAAAGCAGAAATATCTAGAGTCTGTTTCATTTGACTTCGAGGTTCTCGAAAAAAATTAAAATGCATATAAAAGTGGTTTGAACCAACAGCTTAGTTGTGATATTCTACAGAATATCGATTTACGGTGAGGCGCTTGCTATTGCCGAACCGCATCTTTGCATCAAATGTTCAAAGCACTCTTGTGGCTTGATTCATACATATTAAATTGAAAAGAAAACCGCAAAACTAAATGAAACAGAATATAAAATCGTATTACCATTTTAAAAAAGCCATGCGTTTACCGTTTTTGGTTTGTTTACATTAAAATCGTCCGCATATCGGTTTATATCATTCAAAAGAAGATTTATAATTTGATATCTTGCTTCCCTGTAAGCTCGTACTCAATAAGGAATCAAGCTTTTGGAAATTTCCATAATTTCCTGTCTATCCTTTTTCTACGTATCTAACGGCGCAAGATCGTGCACATTGAGTAGTCAATTCGGAATCAGAAGTCCAATAATAATTATATTCTGCGGCCTCTGAAAAAAGAAGGTATCCTCTCAAAACGTGTCTCACTGATTTGGATGAAGAGCTTAAAAGGAAACTTTGACCTGCGCTAAATAGCTGATTAAGCTGTGCTCCTGCAAAATGACAAAACCCAGAATTTTACATTATGCACAGGGTATGCTTGGGCTCCTGTATCTCAAAAATTAATTTGTGAATTTGCATCAAATTCTACAGTAAAGTCAATCGAAACATCGTTAACACATGGTTGAAATTTAATTAAAATATAATTGACGCAGATGCACTTTGAATAAACGTTTTATACGCTTTTTGGCAGTTTATACGGTGATGTAAAATTGTTTGCACAAGTTGACTGCGCATTTGAAGTTAGTCTAGGGTGGGCGTCAGAAATCTGCCGTACGGTAATTATATAAAGCCGCAAGAACGGCCAGAACTTTTTACAATAATCCATCGATTCCGAGTTGCAGGAGTCCGATCGAGCTATTTTGATTAAAGATTCAATTTATCAGGTGCCTGGAGTACACATTGAGCCGAAATATGACTATCACGGTGTTATCTATTAAAAGCTGTTCTACACGGACACACACACACACACACACACACACACACACACACACGTCACACACTCACACAGAAGCCAAAATTAATATTACAGATTCTGCGTAACGCGTCAGAAAATCGTTGGTATCGCGTCAGCGCATACCTGTAGTATGCTTGGGTACCTCTAACACCACGCGCCCCCTAACAGCTATAAAGGGCACATCGGGAGGTACGGTTTTTTAAAAGATAGATAATAAAAAAACAGATGAGCTATTTTTATTGTTGTTTACGCTGAATATCGAGTTTGCAATGAGCGTGTAAATTTTTGGAGTAACGTTTCAACATATACAATATTCTGACGGATTTTTTCGGTCAACATGTGCACAACGCAGTGTAAATGCCTCATACAATTTAGTGGTATAGAATTGTGGCGAATGAAATTATCTAAAACCCCATTTTTTGTTTTTTGAATTTCGCATTAGTTCTTGAGGGGAGTGTGAAAAGCAAAAGTTGGTAAAAGTTGCAAATAAATGTACCCTTTCAAGCGTTTTTAGCTCATTATTGGTTCAAAAATCTCAAATTTTCGGCGCTCCGCACCATATACATATTTTTTGACTATATTTTGTTCAATTTACTCAATTTTTTCAAATTTTTTCCCCAATTTTTTCACGTTTTTATGTTCTGGAAAGAACGAGCATTGTCCAAAACGTCGAAAACCAGTGTTCTTGGCATTAACCCTTCGTTTTTTAGCCCAAAAAAGGCACTTTTTAAAATTTTTTGGGCCTGACTGTAAAAATTTTTGAGCGTAAAGACAGATTTTGGTCGCATTTTCGTCTTCTCTATGTCTGCCAACAACTCCGACGACTCCATGGCTACTTTTGATTTACCAGCAAACTTTTTTACACTCAACACGGAGTTAGCTCTAGGGAATTAAATTTTGCATTCTAGTGGATTATGTAAAAAATAGGTTTTATCTCGGATTTCTCCGCCAACTTCGCCTGCCATAAGCTGGGACAAGTTGGATAAAATAAAAATAAAGTACGTTTTAGGGCTACACGTCGCAGCAAGCTGCCTTTTAAGGATGCAATATTGAGTTACTTTCGGAGGTGTAAATTTCGAAATGAGCGGTGTAATGTGGGGTAAAAAACACGTTTTCTTCCCTTTTTTGTTTGGTCGATGTCTCAAACAGGATGCGGAGCAGAAATTTTTCACACACTAAGGTACTACACTTTAAAGGCTACAAACTGGTCCAAACCGAATTTCTTTACACTGGGCGGCAACAGAATTCTGGAGGGGTGCAAGATTTTTCAAAGATCAAAAAATGGCCTTAAAAATGATGGTATGGCGAAAAAAACACAATTTTTCAACGTTTCTCATCGAGCACTATCCTATGTTAACAAAAAATTGCTAAAAAACAAAAAAATTCAAAAATTGAATTTTAGGGGCATCTTGGTTTCTTGGGGGGGTGTGCATATCCCCCAGAACCCCTCACGCCCATGTGTGGATATCAGAACAATGTTAGGGCTCAATTGATAAATTATGACTTTCGCATCATGCTGTTTTATTATCGGTCTACTGTTACACGTGTAATACAAGATGAGATGATATAGCTACATTCTCCCCTACATTCTTAAAATTTTCGGTCTATCGCTATGCACTGCATTTATTTGCTTGGTTTTCTCGCTTATTATTCTTTGCACCGTGTCTCAAATTCTTTGGTGTTATCGTGTTCGCGCGTGTTTAGTACCTTGCCGCTCTTCGATACCATTGCAAAAGCGGTCGCTCCGACTTGCATTCAATTAAGGTCAGTAAACAAAATGATTTGCCGTAATCTTTAATTCAGATTGATCAGTTCTTTCCAAGAATAAACTGAAACCCTAACCAGACGTGTACATGTGGGATTGGGGTATAGAACTCCAGAATGGTAAAATGGGAAATTTTATGGGGAAAATGAGGCAAATGAAGGCCGAAAAATGGATGAAAAAATAAATATTTTCTCTAAAAAAATGCCTCACATTGACCAGAAACTGTGTTTATAACGTATTTTAAATGCTATTTTACCGCTTACACTACTTTTGAGGTGATTTTTGTCCAAAAATAGCTCAATTTTTGACCCCCATACCGGCTGACCCCCTTAAGATCGACCAGGCTGTGCATCAACGACCATAGCCTCCTTTTCAAGGCCGCAGAATGTGATTCAATTTTTATGTTGCAAAGAGCTAAAGTCTGATTTTAAGCAGATTCTAATGATTTTTTTGCGCTCATAGGTGACAGTCATCTATCCTTTTATGTCTTTAATAATCCGCTATTCCAAGTATATTTGTTCTTTTCGTTTCATCGAAGCATTTTTCATTGCTAGTTTTGATATATGCATTATGCCTTACGAGCCGACATTAGAGCGCAACGACATTAGAGCACGACATTAGAGCGCAGTCACAATAGATGTTTTTCACATAAGTTTACAAAACTTTTATAATGTAAATGAAAGAATTCGCCGGTTAAAGCTTCACGGACAAAACGAGCATGCCTTTGAAAAAAGTCCTACAGTATCTTACAATCGAGACTATGTGCAACGATTCATTTACTTTCCGATTCAGAATTAGATACGCTTTCTACTATAAAGGGGCAAAGTTAACTACATACATACGCATGAATATCTCGGTATCAGGTAGTGATAAATGCAAGCGGTTTATTTTGTTTTGTAAAGCAATGAACAGACTTTTGAATTATTTCTTAATTTTCTGCTTGAGTTGTACACTGGTTGATTTAGTGGATGTACGAAAGTAGGAATTTTTTACTTTTCTACTTACCTTTGGAAAAAATGGACAGTAACTTTTGAAGCAGTAGGTTATGTGCAACGTCATTATAACCTTTTTAATTATTTTCTTGACACCGATTACGGTTCATTTTCACAATTTTTTTAAATTGTACGCATTTACTGTAGATTGTGCAAATCATGCGAGAAATTTATTGCTGCTGTAAACAATCATAAAACTGCGGTAGATAAGCAAAAGCTCAAAATTTGTGTAAACTTATCCTACTCAACTAAAAGCGAAAATTATGCGAGCATGCACGCAAAAACTGCAACAGATTTCGATTTTCGTAGACGTTCGTTGACTACTCGGAACATTTGCTGCCGATACATTGGAAATTGATGACCAGCGTTGCACTGCGCCCGTCAGGTTTCGGTCAACAAAAGACGAATTGTTATTTATTAAAAAAATAGGAAAAACGAAGAATTGAAGAAAAGAGCAACACAAAATTAATGTTTATGGTCTGAAGACGGATACGAGATTCGTGATCAAATGTTTCCTATGACATTGTCTCTTAAATAGTAAATAATACCTGCCGATAAATAGAACCATCGTAAGTTAGCTTTCGTTTCCTCTTTTTTCCTTTTCCACAAACACATCATTCATTTTTAAAGGATCAAAGTTATAAAAAACAGTTACCAGACACTTCTTAACCAAACAAGAAATTTAACTGATTTTCGGAATATGCTAGGTATACTTTTGTAAACTAATTTTTAGAAACAAAAAGTTACAATTTTTTCCGTGGGAAAGGAAGTCTATATCTGCCTCCATGACGCATCATTGTAACTGCTCTTTAATGTCGGCGCTCTAATGTCGGCGCTCTAATGTCGCGCGCTCTGATGTCGTTGCGCTCTAATATTGTTGCGCTCTAATGTCGCGCGCTCTAATGTCGTGCTTTCTAATGTCTGCGTGCCTACTCGTACATGAACTGTTTGAGAAAGAGAAGTTATAAATAACAATAAATCTGGCACTAAACGCCTGAAAATTTTTGGCTTATTAGATCAAAAGCGTGTTAGAATCTATTCTGGCAGTTTTTCGATTGAGCTTCAAAAATTTTCAACTTTCTTATTTTAGCCAACCCTTGCAAAAGTAATTGGTATTTTCAAAAGTTTGAGTGAGAATAGTGCTTCAGCCCCTAACGTGGCAACGTGCCAACCACGTTACTTAGTGAGCGAAACTTTATCCGCACCGGTTTCCCGGATCTCCGGTCCTGATACGCGCGTGTAGAAATAACCGACTATTTGGGCTCCTGCTCACTTTTGTGCAACGTATTTTTCAAGAATATGACCGGCTACAACATCAGCCCCACGGATTCAACACCAAAATATACAATTTCCGTTGATCCGTAGCTTCCCTGCCACATGATTTCTAGCTAGACATTATATTCCTGATTTCTTATAGATTCTGACCATTTTATTATTTTTAGTTGTTTCACTAAGTTTTCAGATTTTAAAGGCACTCTAGTAATATTATTCAAAAACTTTATTTCCTATTTTTACCATTCAATTTGCCGTTTTACTGGTCCTTTTTATTTGCGAATTTACGCTTGTATTTGGATCCAAACGATTTTGTGTTCATTAATGAACATAAATAAATAAAAATTCACCAGAATACGATGAAATGTCCGAAAAACAATTTATAGAAATAATTTTTGATATTCTTTCAATTTTTTGATATTTCTTTCATGAAAATAAAACGACCGCGTACTTTTTCTAGGTGCCTCATTCACTAATGCTTTTACTAGAATATTTTAAAAGTAATTTTGTATAAAATTATGCGACACGTATAGCTGAGGGGCTGCCGATGATTTTTGATAATTCAGTAAATGTTTTTAGTGCGTATCTATTACTTTTAATTCATTCGTTTTATTATGTTTTTATCGACCATATTTTTGTTTTGATCAAGAGATGGCTACCTTGTATTGGCTTGTTCGATCAAATTTCTATCAAAATACAGACGAACAATATCATTAGTATAATTTAATAATTTCAATATTTTGATTTTTATTATTTAATTATGTCTCAAATTGTTGGTTTCTAATAAAAAAAGTCAAAAAGTTAATCGAACTTTAGTACTATTTTTCATGCCTTGCTTCATTTAACATTTTACATGCACGCTCAGGTGAGCGACCGTTCGTCTGCAATTGGTTGTTCTGCGGTAAAAGATTCACTAGGTCCGACGAATTGCAGCGACATCTAAAGACTCATACAGGTACTCGTCCTTTCATTGATTTGTACATTCGAAATTTCATAAGCATCTCGAGAACATCTTTCACAAATAATCGAAATCGTTAAAAATTTAATAAAATTTTCAGTAACACACAGCGCGCCATTTCGTTATATCTCTGACAGTCAAACGTTGGGAAATGCCAAAATTCCGACGGTATCTGTAATGCTGGCTCTGAAAAGTTTTAAGGTTTAAAAAAAGAGTTTGACTAGAGGATATGGACAGAAAACGCTATTTGTCGACTTTGCATCGAATAATCACGATAAGATAGAAGGAAAAAATTTGAAAATATAATTTTTGGGTCTGAGGGGCGGCTTGAATTCTATGGTAGTCCGAACCCACAAAATGGCGTCAGTCAGCATCGCATTAAGTTAAGCATTTCACATTCAACGAAATTTTTACTGTTTTTTTGGTAGCCATAAAATTATTTTGACAATATTAATAATAAAAAATATTATCATAACAATAAAGAGAATGAAAATATTATTCTGCTCCAAAAACTGACGAAAACGTTCTTAAAAAATTCAGATCTTCTAGTCGTTCGATCCTTTTGACGCTAAAAAACTTCATGCGCCTTCGTTCGCCAAAATTATTAAGGAAACGTTGAATTAGAAACAAGTCGACATGATTCAAAAATTTTTTATCTCGCAAATTATTTATTACGCGGCTCTCATTTCAATTTTTTTTCTCGAATAAAAGCTCGAACAATTGTTATAATGTTACCACTTTCAATTATTTTTTTGACTCGCTTAAACCCGTGTATGAATGTTGCGTCGTTAATAATTATTAGCGTTCAACCGATGCGCAGGCGAGAAGAAATTTTCGTGCGTCGCTTGTAACAAACGTTTCATGCGAAGCGACCATTTGAACAAGCACATGAAAACGCATACGGACGAAAAGGCGAGCGAGCCGGAGGACGCGACGTCCAACGACGATGAACCGTCGGCGGCGACGTCGCCGCTCAAACTGCCGTCAACGACGTCGACGGCGTTGAGCTGTCAACGGCGTCGCTACGCGATGCAAACATCGACGGTTGATCGACGATTGTCGTCGACGTCAATCACGGTCGACGGCGACGTCGGCCAACGTCGCCGCTGAACGTTCGGGCACCGCTCCGTTGCCGTTAACAGTCACCAAAATCGAAAATTTGTAAATTATTTTTAAAATTGTACATAGGTACCTACCATACATGCACAGCATGGTAATTCTGGAGGGGTTAAATTATAAAGTGCCTTTTTTGGGCCCAAAAGTGGTAGGTACGCATCAAAAACATCGTTTTTTGGCGTTTATGACGATGCTCTATCTTTCTAGAGCGTAAAAATATAAGAAAATTTCAAAAAAGATAAAAAAGTAAAACAAATTGTACAAAATATAGTCAAAACGTGAGTATAATGGCGCGAGGCGCCCAAAATTTGGCACTTTCGAGCAAATAGATAGGTAAAAACACTTAAAAAAGCATCTTTTATACAAATTTTTAGAAAATTTTTGGGAACTTTCGAAAAATCGCCAGTTTTGAGGGGGTGAAAAATATTTCTGGGGGCGAACCCCCCAACCTCCTCCCCCAAGATCATGTATGGTACCTACTCTGCGTTGTTTGAAAATTCGAAAAATGATCTGTATTCCAATCGACAAAGTTGGCCAGATATGTCCGCGCCCATTTGGGTACAGGTGCTGCTTTCTTGGTTTAACAAGTGTGCTTTGTTTTGCTTCTTGTCTAGCTTTCGATTTTTATGAAGCTAATATTCGTTTTTTCGCTCTTTGATTTCAATCAAGATAAAATTAGAAACAGAGCAATTATTCGATTTTCATTATTCGATACTGTCTAATGAAATGTAATAACAAATCGAAAGCTCGTTTTTCGCTTTTTCCTCAGTACTAACCAAAACTCGTTTTTCTATTCTCAATTTTTACTCAGTGTGTCAGGCATATAAATCAAGCGCTCGTTTTTAGAGTTTTGTATTTTCTTCACGCTTCACGGATGTGAATCAAGTGTTTGTTCTTTGTTTCTCAATTTTAGATCATTATAAACATGAAAAGAAATTAAATGCTCTTTTTTCATTTATTGCTTTCTACTCAGTTCTTACAAAAGCAATTCAAATGCTCATTTTCCTATTATCAAGGACCTACTAGTTTGCCGCCCGCAAATATTTTTCTGCGCCTAATGATACGCACGATTCCTTGATTTTGGAGGCGGGCTGGCCGTTCCCCCCGTAGAACCATACGTGGGCAGCAAGAAAATTCTGGGGGGGGGGGGTGCAAGATTTTTTTGAAGGTCGAAAAATGGCCTTAAAAATGGTGGTATGGCGATAAAAACACCATTTTTCGACGTTTCTCATCAAGCACTATCCATTGGCATCAAAAAATTGCGAAAAAAACGAAAAAAATTTTCAAAAATTGAATTCTGGGGGGTATTTTGATTTCTGGGGGGGGGGTATTTTGGTTTCTGGGGGGTGCATACCCCCAAACCCCCCCCCCCACGCCCAGGTGTGCGTAGAACTGTCCTGTACTACGCTGCATACGCTCGGTCCTAGAAGGAGTGACCAGGGCCACTGCCCAACGCCGCCCGACTCCTACGCTGAAGCATATGTAATGGTTTTATATATTATCAGACGCCAAATCTATTTGCGACAAACAGATCGGTCCTTCGTAATATAAAATCGAGCATCCAAATCACTTTTGCAGTGACTGAATAGAAATCGTCCAGATAAATACCAAGCGTTTGATTTTTTCACTCTACAGTAATTTAAAATTGAGTAGCAAAAAACAAACGTTTGATTCACTTCCATTACGCACGGTGAAAAAGTAAGTTTAAAAATTTAACGCTTAAATGATACGCCGCACACTGAGTGAAAATCGAAATAGATAAACAAATATTTGATTTGCTCCGGTTAGCACTGAGCAAAAGGCGAAACACGAAAAATGAGCTTTCGATTCGTTGTTGTATTTCATTGAAAACTATTAAAAAGTGAAAATCGACCGTTTGCCTTTCCTTGTAATTTTATCCTAATCGGAATTGAAGAGCTAAAAGCGAATATTGTTTTCATAAATGTCAAAAATTAATCGAGAAAGAAAACAAGTCGCACATTCTTGTTTGGTCCTTGTTATACCAAAAACTTGGCGGCTATACTTAAAAGGGCACGGACGCAGAAAAGCCCTGTTAGCCGCGTCACTTAGTGAAATTCAATATATTGAAGCGATTATTGTGATTATTTCGTTTTTTCTGTAAATACTTTTCCACAATTATACTCGTGATTGGTTAAATACCTCGGGGACCTAGTGAGCGTTAGATGAGGGGTTCGGAACTTCGGACCACAGAATTAGGGCTGTGACTTTCTAGAGGTGTTAAGTTTAAATTCTGAGGTAAAATAAAGTTTAAACTCTGGGATGCAAAACATGTCTTTGATCGTTTTCTGTCCATCAACTACTCCGGTTATGCATCCAAAAATTATTTTATATTATAAATGTACTATGACATAAGGGCTACTTTCTGTTTATCAGCAAACTTTTTTGCTCTTAACACAGAGTTAGATATGAGGGTTTAAACTTTACACTCTAGTAGATGGTGCAAAAAAACTGGTTAGAATAAAATTAAAGTACGTTCTAAGGGCTAAACGTCGTAGCAAACCACGTTTTAAAACTCAATATTGAGGTTCGAAATCCATGGTGTAACGTTGGGCGAAAAAACACGTTTTCTTTCCTTTTTTGATTGGTCAATAGGTATGTGGAACAAAAGCTTTTCTCACACAAACGTACTGCGATTCAAGGGCTATAAATTGGCTAAAACCGAATTTTTTCGCACTCAATAGAGGAGTAAGGTTCAGATTTTTAAAGTTTAGAACATGGTGGCTAGGGCGAAAATACGTTTTTGTTATTTTTTCCCTTTCTCCATTTAGAAGTCGAGATCAGTCGAATAGAATAAAATAAATTAACTTCTAGGCGGCAAACTTCACATCAAATTTTGTTTCATTTACATCAATACTTATCTTTTCCGGGAGGTGTAAAGTCAAAATAGGGGTGTTTTACGTGTTTATGTCTCGTTTTTTTGCCAACTTCTCCGGTTATGAGTCTGGACATGATCATAAGTCTAAAAATGTACTAAGAGTCAGGCGTCATACGTCAGTTGGGCGCGCTTGTTTACACTTAAGAGTGGTGCAAAGTGGTTTACATCTAATATTTATTTGTCTTCAGACCATTGTTGAGACTTAATTTTTTCGTAAATATTGACTGTAATATCGGAGTAATATCAGAATTACGAATCCGACTAAAATCTTATTTGTAATCGGTGGCTGTGTAAAGTTTACACTGAAAATTTACCTTTACTTCTGGAGCGTTGTAAAAGCTAATTTTATCCAAAATGTTCTATTTAACGTCGGAATTACGAATTGGACTGGTCAATTTACTCGACTCGAAGTAGCTGTGTTTAGCTTACACGATTCATTTGTTGTTGATGTGCAAAGTTTTCACTGATAAATTTATTTTACTTCCAGAGCGTTGGAAAGCATGAGTTTTGTCAAAATATGTCCCGTAAGGTCAGTATTACGAATCTGACTGCATGTTTCCTTCAAGCCCAGTAGCTGTATAAAGTTCACAATTATAACTATTTTTCAAGAGCGTTGCAAAAGCTGGGTTTTTCTTTCAAAATCTTCCACGTAACATAAGAATTACGAATCTGAATGCAAATGTTCTTTACAACCATTAGTTGCGTAAAGTTTACGCTGAAAACATTTGATCTGTTTAAATAAGGTAAGGTTGTCTTCTTAAGAAAGGATAATGCTGATATTTAAAACAGTCATCTTTTCGCGTTTAAACTGCCGTCATTATTGAGGTATGTTACCGTATATGTTTGTTTACTAACTGATGTAATCGAATCATATTGATTAAGAGTAGGGTTTTAGCAAAGAAAAATGCTCTGATGAAACAAAAAGGACGAATATACTTGAAATTATGCATCACCAAGGATATGAAAAAGAGGGGACTATAGTCTGTTTCATTTGACCGAATTTTCTCAGCAAATCTCTTACTGAGGCTACAGTTACTCTATCTTCCCTACTTACTGTAGATCATTTAGGGATCACTGTAGCTACATAGGAAGGAAG